>PVJC01017896.1:0-31949 GCA_004026665.1 Murina feae
CCTCTGATTCTATTCTATTCACCAGTTTATTCTGTTCATCAGATTTTTTATTCACTTGATTTTTAGATTCACTTGTTGATAGATATGTATTTGTTGTTCATAATTTTTATCTTTACTTTTTCTTCTTCCTCTTCTCAAAGGATACCTTTCAGCATTTCATATAATACTGGTTGAGTGGTGATGAACTCCTTTAGCTTTTACTTGTCTGTGAAGCTCTTTATCCGACTCAATTCTGAATGATAGCTTTGCTGGGTAAAGTAATCTTGGTTGTAGCTTCTTGCTATTCATCACTTTGAATATTTCTTGCCACTCCCTTCTGGCCTACAAAGTTTCTGTTGAGAAATCGGATGACAGACGTATGGGTGCCCCCTTGTAGATAATTGACTGCTTTTCTCTTGCTGCTTTTAAAATTCTCTCCTTGTCTTTTGCTCTTGGCATTTTAATTATGATGTGTCTTGGTGTGGTCCTCTTTGGATTCCTTTTGTTTGGAATTCTCTGCACTTCCTGGACTTGGAAGTCTATGTCTTTTACGAGGTAGGGGAAGTTTTCTGACATTATTTCTTCAAATAGGTTTTCAATATTTTGCTCTCTCTCTTCTTCTGGCACCCCGATAATTCTGATGTTGGTACGCTTGAAGTTGTCCCAGAGGCTCCTTACACTGTCTTCATATTTTTGGATTCTTTTTTCTTTTTGCTTATCCATTTAGGTATTTTTTGCTTCTTCGTATTTCAATTCTTTGACTTGATTCTTGCGTTCCTCTAATCTGTTGTTGGAAGTCTGTATAATATTCTTAATTTCAGTCAGTGTATGCTTAGTTTCTAGTTGGTCCTTTTTCATATCCTCGAGGGTCTCATTAGATTTATTGAGGGTCTCACTAAATTTATCGGCGGTTTCTAGAAAATTCTTGAAAAACCGTAAAACCGTGGTTTTGGACTCTATATCCAGTTATTTGCTTTCCTCCATTTCTGTCATTTGTGATCTTTTTCTCTGTCTCCGCATTTTGGCTCCTTCCCTGGGTTGATAGAGTGGCTTTCTGTGTTAGGTGATCACTGAGAGGAAATGACCTCCAAGCCACTTGGTTATGCGAATCAGCTGTGTCTACAGTGGGAGAACTTCTGTGCTGGAGACACCCTTATGGGGCAAGAGTTGTTTGGGAATGCTGGCACTTGCATCTCCAAGGAGGTGCTATTTTTAGCTTCTGCCTGGGGCTTCCCAGCCTTTTATATGCAAAAGCCTCTGCATATAGCTTGGGTGGGGCAGGGTCTCAGGGAGCCTACAGGGCAGAGCAACCAGCTATGGCCGCTTCTCAGCCCTGCCCTAAGAGGCACCGGATCTCAAGCCGCTCTGGAGTTTCTCCCGGCACCAGTCAGTGCTAGACAGTCCAGCTCCTCCCCATAAGATTCTGAGTCCCCAGAAACTCACCTGGAACTGGAGTTCAGAGCCTTCAGGAGCTTGTGCTTCCCTCTGGTTCAAAATGCTTCCAGCCATTTCCGCGAGCCCTTTCCGCCAGCCCCTTTGCGAGTGCCTCCGTACCTCTGCACTTGCACCTCCTCTGAGTCTCAGTCTCTTTCTAGTTGTAGAATTTCCACTCAGCCAGCCTTCCTGTGGGTTTGGGTGGTGTCCATTTTTTCTTTTTGTTGTTGTTTTAAAATAGTTTTGCACAGCTGCAATTCCGCTGGTGTTCACCTATGCTGCCATCTTGGTTTTTCCCTTTCTGTCATATTCTTACCTGCACTTTCATCATTAACTAAAACATGAATCAAAGAACCATGTTTTAGTTAATGATGTTTTAGTTAACTCCCTTTGGGAGTTTTGCATTTACATGCTGTCCTTTTATATGTGGTTTGTGTCTGCAGCACTCACCTTCTTTCCAGATTGTTTGAAGAAAAAGAAAAAAAAGAAAAAATCAAATGGAGCATGCCTGGCCAGGAAGCACTTGACCGTCAGGGCTGAGAATCAATGAGAGTACAGGACCCACTTTAGTCATCTTTCTTTAAATTCAAAGCACATGTAGAACCCTAGGTAAACAGAAAGAACTATTATGATAGGAAGTTCTTATGGGCACTTCTATAGCATAGCATAAAGGGAAAATATATTGATCTAGAATAAGAATTTTGAATAAAGTTCTCCAAGCCTTCTTTTTGAGATCAGATATGATGAAAGAACTCAACAAAGGAACTATTTCAGCCGATCACATAGACTCACATCCCCAACTTACCCAGCACAGTTGTAAAACAGGTATATGTTTACTAGTGGCCATTGTGGAATCTCTATGTTTGGAGATCTTTGTAGAAGATTTGGCTAATTAATTTTATTTACATCTGTCAGAACATAATCAAATGATTCCTGAAGTTTCCTTCCAGTGCTTAGTCTATGATGCAAACATAATTTTAAATTTAAAAAATTTTATTTTTATCAGTAACGGAGGGAAATGTTTACTCCCAACTAGTAAATTTTGTTGTGAAATGATTTACTAACTTTGAAATTGTCACTTAAAAAAGCTCACAGTCTCAGGTTGCATAATTCTTTCACATTTTTGGTATGTACTTTAAAACATTTTCTCTTATTCCTTATAGTTTTATCATTATTTACTATTTATTTACACATTTATTACATGTCGTAAGTTATGTTTTATCCTTCAGAGGCCAGCATAAACCTTAAAAATATCTAAACCATTTGTTATATCCTGAGTTATTTTTAATTGCTTTTTAATTTATTTTTAATTATCATAGAGTAACAGTGACCATTTTGGTGTACAGTTCTATGAACTTTTAAACATGTGTATGGATTCATGTAACTGCCACCACAGTTGGGGTACTCTGAGCTCTTGCAATATTAGACACCTCTGTCCTTTCACAGCTCTGCCGCTGAAATCCATTCTGTAAGATGATTCCTCAGTGAGTTTATATCCAGCAAAACGAATAGTGGAATATATTTACTGGAAAAAAATGTAAATTAATAAATGTTTGTCCACAATAAGTACAGTGCTTTATTAAAGACTAGAAGCCCAGCGCTGTGCTGCCCTGCCTTGACACCCAAACCTGTCCACGCAGAGCTCCAGTGTGCCTGGCCCAGCCCCCAAACCCTCTGGCCTTCTCTGGCTGCTGCAAGCCCCACCCTCAGTCCCTCCAGTCGCCTAGGGCTGGTCCCACTTTTTCTGGGCACCTCCCAGCTTCCACCTAGTCTCCGGAGCAAAGCCCCAGTTAATATGCTAATGACCTGGTCTTTACCTTTACTGTGTATAGGCCATTAGCATATTAGCTCTTTATTAGTATAGATTAGGATAGATATTCTAAAAAAGACCTAAATTGCTGAATCAGACCCATTGTGTTCAAATTAATTTTATACAATTCCTTGTTATCACAACAGCTGTCATCATTAACAGACAACATATGCACATATACAAGTCAATATGAATACCAATTTTCCAAATTTTGGAGATTTCATAGTACCTCAACAAGGTTTAAAAACTTTAAAAATCTAATTTAAACTATGGCATGGATTTATAATCAAATTATAACTTAGAGTATTTTTATTCATTTACCTGTTGCAAAACCTACCCCAATTATGTTTTTTATTTTATTCTTTCTTTAGAAGTTGCTTAAGACAACTGGCAGAAAATATGATTTCTACCACAAGCCGCCAGAACAAAACAAACTCCTTACCATGTCAGACTTATACATCCTAAGAATACTACTCTCAGGATTAAAAAAATATATATATGGATTTGAAGATTCTGCCCGTATTTTTATGGTTGAATTGGATACCTCAAAATGTTTTGGTCATTTTGACTTGTGCAAAATTTTTAAGAGCAATTAATACTACCTGCACAGTCTTTTTGATGGGCAAGGTGAATCAGATATTTTTGCCATCTCAATATTGCCTACCTGTTTGTAGATATACAGTATGATGATATTTTTCCATAGGCCCAGTTTGTATATACACAGAGAAATAATAACATAAGTAAGCTAGCATTTTTGGCTGATGTATGTATGTATGTATGTATGTATGTATGTGTTTTTTGTTGTTGCTGTTAATCCTCATCTGAGGATATTTTTCCATTAATTTTTAGGGAGAGTGGAAGAGAGAGGGAAAGACAAAAAGAAACATCAATGTGAGAGAGACACATTGATGGGTTGCCTCCTGCAAGAGCCCTGACCAGGGCACCGGGCCAGGTGGGGAGGAGCCTACAAGCAAGGTACGTGCCCTTGACTAGAATCAAAACTGGAACCCTTAGGTCCACAGGCCGATGCTCTATCCTCTCAAAGGAGCTAGGGCTGGATATGTGGTTTCGTAGAAGAACATAGTGTAATTTTTAGGTAACTAAGTTGGAAAAGTTAAGGGTGTATGCTCCACGAATCACAATCAACACACTGGATAGAATTCTGTTAAACAAACCCCATTCTTTCTATCTTTTCTTCAGGAAGAGAGGCTGTTATGAGACAGTAAACATAATAGGATTAAAAAATACCCGGAAATTTAGTACGTGGTGCCAGAGAATAGATCACAATAGTCAAATATAATAAGGTTGGATTGTGTGTATTCCTTCAATTTTTCATTTTCTTTCAAAGCTATAATTTCACCCTTACTGATAACCTCTCTTCAGTTAAAATAAAAATTACCATTAACATTCACTCACTTTTTGCAGGTTCTGAACAATTTTTTAATCCAACAAGCTATTTTACCTTACACAATAGATGGGTTTTAGCCAATAATCTTCATTGTTGAAAACATCCAATGGCTTTTTAACAATTATATGACCTTCATTGTATTCCATTTTCTTTCTATGGCAGTAAATGCCCTCTAAAGCACTCCAACTAGTAAGGTACATGAGGTATCGCTTTCACAAAGCTATGCTAGCTGTCTCTAATTCAATTATTCAACTCAAAGACTTTCTTCAATGCTGTAAAATTGTCCCGATATGTGGTTGCTGGGGTTGTAACGTGTTTCTTTGTCTGTTTTGCTTATCTTTTAAAACTATTTTACTTTGTCATGAGGAAATGGTTTCAGATTTTTTTTTTCATTTTTAAGCATGACCGTAGGAATTATAGATAGTTGTCATCTGTATAAAATGTAAAGAAGAAATGAGCATCTCTCGGGGTGGGACAAGTGGTGGGAGGGGGATGTCAGCATCTCCACCCAGGAGGAAAGACATGAGAGTAAAGCTCACACTCTGTACCACCCATGGCATTGCTTTTTGTTGTTCACCAGCTCCCACCCCCTTATTTCTGGAGTAAATCTATTTGGGTCATTTGGTTACTTATTATCGCGAGAGGGTGGGCAGGGCAGTACTCTCTGAACTCCAAACACACTCAAAATGCAGTAAAGGTCAGAGGCTCAAGAGGATGAAGCCCCTCTACATTTTATAGTGATCTATTTACTTTTTGAAAACCTTAACAATTTTATTCTGGAAAAAGGTAGAAATTATATTGGATACATTATCAGAAGAAAGTCAGTATGTTGTTCTTTGCCACTACTTAATCATGATTCATTTCTTCTTATAAAATACAAATTTGGAGTTAGTTTGTGATTGTTTTTTTTTCTTCCTTTCTGAATAATTTTAGGCATGGAAATCACAGATGCCAAAATTTCCCACATAGGTTTGATTCTAAAGTGATTGGAATGATGAATCATTTAGCCGAGATCGTTTTGTCTTTTTTTCTAACCCCCCAAGGTTGGTGGTTGTATCTCTCAATCTGGCTGCACCACTGTTAAAGTTTTGAACAGAACTCTCGTATACCTATCCCAATTAACCTGCATTGCTACTCATTGATCCAGTAAACTACCAAACAGTAGTGTTTCATGGACTGTGTTAGCTAGAAATTCACTAATTGCAACATTATTCTTGGTGAACAACAATACTTATGGTAACAGGATGTTAACAGATATTGGTGCTGCTCAGCAAGCCCCATGGTTCAAAGAGCTTGGATTTTATAGTCATAGGGCATTTTCTGACTCTAAAAGACAATGCGGAGAACCCTACATGTATATTAAGGAAGACCCTTGAAGAAGGAAGACCAGGCTGCCTTTACCATGAGCGGGGCCAGTCTTTGTCCTTTAGAAAGATCACCTCTTAGGGAGTCGTCTTGTCCTTGAGGTTATCTGTGTACACCTAGCTTTTCATCTCTACTTCATAGAGCTAACACACTTCTTTCATGTGTCATAGGCATATGTCAGGTGGCACCTTGGACATTCAGCAGAACAGGAGTAGATAAGCTGGTGGGCAAACTGGGACTTCCTGAAGAGATTGACAGCTTGGCTACTTGTCAGATTTATTTTTTTTTCACCAGTCATTTTGAGGTATGCAAAGACATGTTCGGGGAAAGGCCTGGGAGTGAGGAGGGGCAGAGTCTGGTATGATTGGGTCATCATCAGTAAAGGAACTACTAAAAAAATAAATAAATAAAAGTTACAAAGAGGAAAAAAAGAAAAAATGGAAATTTTAATTTAATTAACCCAACTAATTTTTTTCTCCAGAAGAATAAGCGAGTTTAAATAATTGAACTATACTTAATATATATTAATATTATAAAAATGGTGGGCACTGCACACAGATATGCATAAATAGTAGGGGAAGATGAATCTTCATGACTGAGGAATCATAGCTTCTAGAGACTTTTTCTTCCGTGAATTATAAAATGTTAATTCAGATACAGTAATTCGTACTTGACTTTATTTTTTTCTTCAGCAAATGTCCACTAAGAACTCACAGCGAGGGAGAAGCTGTGGGGCTGTAGGCAATGTAATCCATGGGAATACTCAGAGAGGCAAAATCCACAGTCAGTCCCTCCCTGGGTTATTCACATTCCAGAAAAAAAATAGATGCTGCCCTCGGGCATGGCAATTGGGGAGAGTTTAATGAATGGCTATTTGCAAATGTATTGGCGGGGGTGAGGGAACCCTTAAGGGATAGTGAAGCACCAGGAGACAACAATATTGAGGAGCCATATCCACCCCTAACCCTGAAGGGATTAAAGGAAGGAGCAGTTCCTGGAACCCAGAGCAAGCTGTTGCAGTGATTATGGCTGTGGCGAAGGAGAGGGCCACTCCATAGGAGCTGTGGCCTTCAGGAGAAGAATGCTGACATGCTGGGTCCCAGCAAGAAAGGGACTAGGCAACAAATGCCACACATTTCTCCTACCGCCTTCTAACTTGCAGCTGGTAACTATCATTGGTTAAACTCAACCCAAAACCAGAGAACAATTGACACAATCCATAAAGCTCAGCATCTCAGTATACAGAACAGAGTGAGAAGGGTACAATATAGTTGTAGAGGAGCAAGCAGCATACTCAGCACACTGACCATAAAATATACATGCAAAGAAAGCTAACCACAAAATAAGGCCACAAGATGATTGATACATGGTACAGACACAAAGTCCTGTGGGAGGGGTGTGGTGTAACTCAGGGGAGACTCCCAGAAAGAAAAGGTATACTTCTGTGGTTGTTTTTTAAAATGTGTTAAGATTAGGTTAGCACAGAGGACTGTGGATGTTGGGGTTGCGGGGAATGGGGAATAGAGGGAACAAAGATATGGAAATAAGAATAAACTTGACATTATTGAGAGATTGTATCCAACTGGCTAAAGCACAGAATACTAGATGCTGTAATGAAAACGCCAGGGACTTTCCGTGGGAATGGCGATTCGCTTCCATGTCTGAAAGTTTCCCATATTGTTACTGAGTACCCGTTGAATGCCTTGTGCTCTGCAAAGCTTTTGGACAGAAGAAGAGCTTGAAGATAGGATATCTGGCCCCAATAACCATGCACTGTTGCTTGCCATTCACATAACACAGTTAACTAGTTAATCACAAAATAGACAAAATGCCCAAGTAATTATTGGTATTTGGGGTTCAAAAAAGTAGTGGTCCAGAATGTGAAATCCCTGAAGCGTGTTCACTCATTCTTAAAAATTCACCCAGCAAACATTTCTGAAGCGTGTACCATGTGGCCAGGCACTAAGATGCAGCCCCTTGTAGTGATCCAAAACCAGGAGCCTATAATTGAGAGTTCGGCTCAGACCAAACCTCACCTCATTTAGACAAGAACTAAATAAAGTGTACTCCTCTAAAATATCCCTGAATGCACCCACAACAGGTGTTCAATACATATTTATTGAGCCAATGAATGAGATGAAGGAGTTAAGTAATTAAAAGGAAGAAGGTTTGTTATTACATGTCTATGATATCTGCAAACGGCACTTAAGATAGTCACTTATATGGATTTCCAAAATCTAATCACAGGGCAGACTCACTATGAAAGCAAAGACCTGGCCTGTCTTGTCCACTGAAATAACCCAGCTCCTAGCTCGGAGCCTGGGTACAGAGCTAGAGCAAGATATACATCTCGGATAAATTAACAAATGAATCCTTACTTAAAGCAAGTATTTTTATAGTTAGGTTGCTTGGGGTGATGGCATTCCTTGGGGGAGTTTTAGGAGGGGTGCGTTAAGTAGTTAGCATTACAATACATTAAGTAGTTCTTCAGATTTTTAATGACTACTCCTTGTAAGTACATCATAACTTTCCCTCACTTTAATTCCTTATGCAGTTGTTTAAATAGCTCTAAATATAAAGAGGGGAAATTATGTCCTGCATCACCCTTGAAAGGCAACCCGTGAAGGCAACACAAGAAGATGCAGGGCTGTGTCCCCGGCCAGCGGCCAGGTGTGTACACCTGTGGTTGGCCTTAGTGCCACTTGTACTTTTACTCTTGTTCCTTTTTTCTGAGAGCTCTACCTTCTTTTCCTACTGCCATTAAACTCATATTAAGTCATTCTCAAGTGCTCCCCACAAACACCAAATGAGAAGTACAGCTGCGAGAAAAATTACCTACCTGGGCGGAATAGATTACTATTTTAATTTGTAATCTGAGTTACATTCATTTTAGAGAAAGGAGTTGGGGTGTACACCCTCCCCCCAGCCCCGTTTACTCCACAAGGGGTGTTGTTGTTTTCTCCTCTCCAGGGTAGCTTTAACCCCATTGGCTTGTTAATTGTGTTATCTGGGGGTAAATTTCTATTTACTGGCTTTTTAAACATTTCAGTTTTTATTTGCCATTGGATACAAATAGAGATCTAAGTTCAAACTGATTTTATGGCTTATATGGAAATTGAAAGGTAAGATTAATATTGTCAAATAATGATGGATATGTGGTTATTTTAACTTTAAAGCAGGCAGGCCTCCTTGTGGGGTGCATTACATTTTACATAACCAGATTTCTCATCGGATCGGCTTTCTGTTGAACAATTCCTGCCTCTGGGAGGATGAGACAGGAGCTCCAGGCTTTCAGGTGTCTTTAAGATCTGGGAATACCCACTGCAATCCAATTGTGGGTGAGGTGCTCTGTGCGCCAATTTCTTGTGTTTATATTTAGAAAGAAATAGAAAATGATTGTTAGGGCTGATGGCACCCTGCTGACCCGGAGACGGAGTTTGTGATGAGGGGGTTTTTCAGAATCTTGTGGCTGAAATAGGATGAATTCTTTTCACTTGAACAAAAGATTATTTATGATGAAAACCTTAACCCATACACTCTAAGAAGAATCAAATATAAAAGAGGTGAAGGCAGTCTGAAACACATGGATGAAAAAATGTTTTAAACATGTGTGCTAGGAACAGAATTATGCATAGGCTACTTTCAGTTCTGAGTATTTGTTCCAATATGTAAAATTCTTGTCTTGTTTTAACGGTCCCCCTTACCGCCTGCCTGCTAAATATTCCCAGATATCAATATGCAGATGTCTGTCCCAACATTCAGTTTCTAATTGTATATGTAATATTCTAAGCAAATATTTTTACTGCAGATTATGAAATTAAACTGGCATATTTAATCCCCCCATAATGATTATTGTGGATGCTATATAAAAATAAAAGCAAATGCTTTTTGTTTGTTTCTTAATCCTCACCCAAGGATATTTTTTCCATTGATTTTTTTAGAGAGAGTGGAAGGGAGGGAAGGAGGGGAAGAGAGAGACACATCATTGATTGGTTGCCTCTCCAATGAGGGAGGGGGGAAGCTGGAGGGAGGGAGAGATAGATAAACATCTGCTTTGGGCTGAAGTATGAGGTTTTAAGTTAAGAAGTATAATTTGAAATAATTTAAATATTTTTGAAATGTCTCCTGAACCTCAAGAAATTATAATAACCAATAAAATTAACTATATTTTTATTTTTAATAACCTTTATCAATACGAAACAAAGATAGTCTGATTTTTAGACTATTATTGAGCAAGCCCTAATTGAGTAAGCCTTAAGTATTTTATTAAGTAACCAAGAAAAGAAAAAAATAGTTGGCTTGATCATATGAGTTCAACCTTTTTGTTTGTTTATTTGTTTTATTTGAACCTGTTAAATTAGTAGTTTATAATAAACTTAAATGAAATTTTTAAAATAATTATTTTAAAACTCATGTCTAATGTATGCATGGTTAGAGTAGCAAGACTACAGTGATGAGTAGGCCCAAACAAGTAATGGCTCAACACATGGAATTTTATTTCTTGTTCATGTCAGAGTCCTAGGAAGATGAATAGATTGATCAGTGGCTCTCCTCCATGCACTCATTCAGGGTACCAGCTTGGCAGAGGCTCTGCCATCTTCAAATTGTGGGCAAGGCCTGGAAGTACACATGTAAATCTGTTCTTGTCCTATTGGCTAGTACTTAGTCTTATGGCTACCTAACTGCAAATGGAGTCTAGCTCTGTGCCTAAGAAAAAGAGCATATGAAATTTGGTGATTAACCAATAGCCTCTGTCTCAGTTCAGCACCCTCCCAGCCTTGCAGAGTATATGATGCATAGCAGGACCTCCATTAATATTTGATGAATTGAGTATGTGTAAATTACCTTCCAAGTGTGTATATCCTATCTAATAAAAGAGTAATATGCAAATAAACCATCACTCCCTCATTCCATCACTCCGTTACAAAGATGGCAGTGGCCATGGAGCTGGAGCAAGCAGGAGGCTTGGGTTGCCCTGGCGATGGAAGAAGCCAAACTTCCCACCTGCACTGGCCGGCCCTGAGCTCTGCTCAAGGCTACAAAGTTTCAGTTATAGAAGGTAAATAAATCCTAGATACCTGCTTCCAGCCCGCAGGGATGGCCAGCCTAAAAACGGCCATCAGCCCCTCACCCAGGCTGGCCAGGCACCCCAGGGGGGACCTTTACCCTGAAGGGGATGTGGCCAGCCTGAAAATGGCCCTCAGCCCCTCACCCAGGCTTGCCAGTCACCCCAGTGGGACCCCACCCACCCTGAAGGGTCTGTGGCCAGCCTGCAAATAGCCATCAACCCCTCACCCAGGCTGGCCAGGCACCCCAGGAGGGGCCCTTACCCTGAAGAGGATGTGGCCAGCCTGAAAATGGCCCTCAGCCCCTCACCCAGGCTTGCCAGGCACCCCAGTGGTACCCCCACCCTGATCTGGGGCACCCTTCAGGGCAAACCAGCTAGGCCCCACCCATGCACCAGGCCTCTATCCTATATAATAAAAGGGTAATATGCAAATTGACCCTAACAACTGGGAATGACTGGTCACTATGACACACACTGACCACCAGGGGGCAGACACTCAATGCAGGAGATGCCCCCTACTGGTCAATGCACTCCCACAGGGGGAAGCTCTGCCAGCACAGCAGTGGTGGTGGGAGCCTCTCCTGCCTCCTCAGCAGTGCTAAGGATGTCCGACTGCAGCTTAGGCCTGCTCCCCATTGGCAAGTGGACCTCCCCCGAGCACTCCTGGGCTGCCAAAGGGATGTCTGACTGCCAGCTTAGGCCTCATCCGCTGGGGAGTGGGCCTAACCCAGCAGGTGGACATCCCCCAAGGGGTCTCAGACTGTGAGAGGGCACAGGCCTGGCTGAGGGACCACCTTGAGTGCACAAATTTTTGTTCATTGGGTCTCTAGTGGTTCTCCAATGTAGCAATAAGATACTCTTATTTCCTATTTTGCTACTGTGACTTGGAAATTTCTTATTTATTTGGATAGTCACTTGTTTCCCAATTTTTTACAAAAAAGTTAAAGGTAAATCTAATCTAATAAAAGACTAATATGAAAATTAACCGCCACTCCATTATACCTAAGCCACACTCACCAGCCAAGCCATGCCCACCAGCCAATCACAATAACTATATGCAAATTAGCCCATCAAAGATGGCAGTTAATTTGCATACACAGGTGAGTGAAGACTAAAGACAGTGTAGAAGGAAGTCAATTTCTGCAGAAGGGAGCCAAAAGGTAGAGAAGGGAACAGAGCTGAGGCAGCGGAGAGGGTGAAGAAGAGAGGGAGAAGGGAGAAAGGGAGCCGAGGTGGCAGAGACGGGAGCCGAGTCGGGCTTCACTCCCTTCTCTGCTTTGCTCTGGCTCAGGAAGCCCTATTCTTGCAGGAATCTTCCTGCAAGGGGCCACTAGTTATCTAATAAATACTAGCCTATGGTTCAACAAAGTCTTCATAATTACAATGTTGCAATTTGTTTATTAAGGCTTATCAGGAAGATGGATATATTTTTGTTTTCATACATAAGATATAAAGGCAGTGATATTGACTTGGCTGAAGTAATTTCTTAGGATAAATCCCTAGAAGTGAAAATATTGTATCAAAAGGAATAAACAATTGCGTGATTTTTGCAATGTATTTTACAGTATTGGCAGAATGGAATGCAGAGCTCAGTGAGGCTGCAAAGTCATCAACCTGAATGGAACTTGAAACATACTTCACTATCTAAAATGTGTTAAATAGTACAATTGTATTATTTTCTATTTGTTTGATTGTTAATGACATTTCTCCACTATTTTCCTCCTTCCTTAGAAGTCGTTCTTCCTATTTAAATATGATGACTTGTTGAGTGCTGTCATTAAACATGTTACTTTAAAATGAAATGTACTTTAAAGACTTCAGAAAAGTACCAATGCAGGGTTCTTTAATCTGGGAACTCTTAAAGCTATGTTAAGGGCCCACAGATAGCCTTAAAGTAACAGTGATACTCCTGGAATTGTGGGAAGAATGCTCTGAATATGAACTTATTTACATTTTTTTATATATAAGAGTACATAATTTTTTTATCAGATTCTTTTTCTTTCATTATACTTCCTTTCCACAAGCAACACAAAAATTGGGTCTGTCAGAAACAGAGAAAAATGTGGCTTAATTTTACTCTAGGACTTTAGTTTCCATTGGATGCTAATGATACATCAGAGGTGCCCGATTGCTGGGTTTAAGTGGCAGAATTAAATACTAGTTCAGTGGAGGCCTTTTCCTTTCATTGCATGTTATTAAGAGTCCAGGACTTATGACTCTCAGACATTTGATTTTTGTGACTAATATTTCCAAGCTTTAGAAGCATTGGTCAAATGTTTCAACAATAATGTGTTGTTATTTTTGAAGGATAGTTCCGACTTTTCCCAATAAAGGGAAAAGTAAAAACAATAGTACATGAGAGAAACCCTGGGTTCATGGTTAGTTTTAAAAGTAAACAGAATCACAACTGAAGGCAAAAGTAAAGAAGTAGAAACACAAAGTGATGTAAGAGAAAGATGAACATGTTTGGTCCTACACTTGTAATAAGTTAGGAAGTGAATGATTTTATGGCGATCTCATCTCTGAGTAGACATACATCCCTGTAGAATGTAAGCTCTATGATGGCAGAAATCTTGCCTGATCATTGATGTATTCCCAGCTCTTAGAATTGTGTCCATTATAGCGATAGGCACTTTATGATTATTTATTGAAAAACATCTGTAAGGCAAATACATCCCAAATGGGAAAGCACACACCTTGAATTTTTATAGGAAAAGAGGCAGAAGAAAAATGATGCAACTTTGTACAGTGACCACTGTTGATGATTGATTCAACAAACATGCTAGACATTGATGGTGTGTCAGGCACTTTGCTGGGGATCACAGAGGTTACAAGTGGTTCACAACCTTTAAGGCCAGTGGCTGTATCCAAAGGAGCCTTAGAAGGCAAGGAGGAATTTTACTCCTCCATAAGCTCCAATGTCATCTTTCCTTTAAATCAGTGTTCTCTGAAAAGGGAAATGAAAAATCGTAATAAGTTAAATTAAAGTGAAAACATCTTTAGAAAATATTCTCTTCTATGAACTCTAAAGCACAATCAAAATAAAAAGTTAATATTGCAATAGGGATTCATGATAAGTCCTTTACACTTTTCTGCTGCCACCCCCATTGCTCCTCCTCTATAGATTTCTGGAACTGCCACTGCATAAAACAAAGAAAGCGACAACATGGATAATTATTATACAAGATAGGAAATGTTAGAGGCCTTAAGAAATGTATAGGTGAAGTACCATGAGGGTTTGGAAGAAGAAAGGATCACCACTTCTATTAGCCAATGTCTTTGCACACAATAGAAACTGGCAGTGGGAGATTTTACAGGCCCAACATTTCTTCACGAGTCAACCACACTACGAGCCCATTCTGAAAGTATGGGAAGCATACTAGAAGGGACAAAGATGGGAGCTAACTCATATCTCCATAATCAGTTCTGCTCAACTTGTTTTTGTTTCAAATGAATGGAGTTTTCCTTTTAGCTTTCTCTCCTAATGTAGCCTGGTGTTAATATTTCTTTAAATACAGATTGGGCTAAAGTAACAGAAGCATTTTCAAAAAACAACAATTTGGACAAAATAGAAGTTTCTATCTATGTAGCAGTTTGAGTACAAGCAGTCTAAGGGCCAAAGGGAGGCTTGATGGTGTCAGAGGCATAGGCTGCTTCTTTCTTTTGCTCTGTCATTCACAACACAGTTTCAACTCACAGCTTAAAGTGGCTGCTCCATACCTACCATCACGTGTGCATCTCAGCCATTGGGAAAGGGAAGAAGAAGAAAAGAAGGCCGCCCTCCTTGTTTTAAGTGCATGACCTGGGAGTCGTGTATGTATCTTCTGTTCACATCCCATTGGCCAGAACTTGGTGACATACTCATGTCCAGCTGCAGAGAGAGTGAGAGTTGAGAAATAGATTCTTTATCTGGGAAGCAAATAACACCAGGAGTTCTGTTCTTATAGGAAGGTGGGGAGACTAGAATTGTAGAAACATTGGGAAACAGGGAGTCTCTGTAAAGTGCTGTGGCATATTACTAAACAATTTTTTATTCTATATAGAGATCAACTGATTGCTTCATCGGGGAAAGGGAGTCATTCTAAATAGTTTTAATGATTAGCTTAAAACCTAAAAGTAAAGATCAGTTATTCTGGAGGTGGCTTCCTTTCCAGGGAGGAAAGGAAGTAAAATTCCTCCTTGCCTATTTTTGTAGCTTCCATCAAATCATGAATTCTTTCAATAAATATTTTAGAATACCTATTGCGCTGGGTGTATATTAAGGCAGATAAATACTCGTATTTCCTACCCTCCTAATAATGACTTTATTCTAAAATACTGTTTCTGTAGAAGACATGACACTAGAACATGTAGTAAAGGCTCCTAAAAGCATGGGAATGAGAGCTGGGAGCTGTAGTTGTTAGAATCGGAAGTGAGGGGTAGTTGGTGGGATGCCAGCCCTACAAATCTCCATCAGCCCCACGCATTCACCCCCAGTAAGCATGGACTCCAATTAACAGCCTGTTCACTATGCAAACATAGTCCCAAGGGTAGTTCTTCAGCTTCCTTGTCCAAAACATTGCCATTCTTGCGCCTGTCCATTCTAGGAACTCTAGATCACTCCTGGTGTGGGGATCTGGACCAACTCCCTCGCAAACCCACCTGGTGGGCTGGATAGCAGAACCTACCTGCGTGTGTTGGTGTCTTTCCCAAGTAGTATTCTTTAAAAAGAAAGAAAAGTGAGCGGGCGACACGGAGCACTCCACCTGGCGTGACTTTAGAACGCTGGCGATCAAGATATTCCGCTTATTGTGAGTCGGAGATGTAGGCCTACCTTGCTCCACACACATAGAAGCTCTGCTCTCCGCCGCCTGCGCGCATCCTCTCACATGTCCTTAGCTGCTAGAACAGCGGGGCTTCTCTGAATGGTTCTTAGACTTGAAGAAATGGAAAGAAGCCGCGAAGACATTTACATAGACGAGTAATACGTATCGACAGTACATTCTTCCTTTTCTTGCTGTAAAGGGAAAGCCTTTGTGCGCTGCTTTCCGTCTTTCGCACCGAGGGTAATTGAGGCGGTGGCAGCGTGGCCAGCAGCAGGGGTTGGCGGAAATTAATGAAGTGAGGCAGTTTGGGCCGCACCATCCTCACTCCTCGACCACGTCCCTTGTATTTTAACTGGTTGGAATTCAAGGGCCTGGGGAAGAGTGTGTGGCCCTGCAAAATAGAAAGAACCAGAAGCTTTTTGGGGGGATTCAGTCACCTGTCAGGTGGTTGGAGAGGAAGCCACAGATTTTATTTTTTTTAAGAATTATTTTTTATTTTCTATAGCATGGATCAGAGCATGTAAGTACCAATAACAGCTAACACCTACTGAGCCCCTGGTATACGCCAGACACTGTTCTGAGTGTTTTACATGTCAGTATCTTATTTGATTCCTACAATAGCTGTCTGTGGTGAGTGCTCTAATTATTATTTCCGTTTTACAGCTATGGATCTGAGGGAGAGGCTAAGGCTTTAAGCGGCAGGCTCGGGATTCCATCCTTGGCTGTCTGGCTCCAGCACCATCCACTATGCCATCCTACCTTAGAGAATGGTTGGGCTCGTGGTTGTCATTGTCTTCTAGATTTACATCTCAGGTTTTGCGACAGGTGATGGACATAGATTTGCATTTCCTAATGGAAGAGGGAATGAAGTTAAATCATAAACAAGAGGATGCTTGAAAAGAATGATGTTAAAAAAGACAGCAAAAGGTTTGTGCCTTTTCCCTGACTGCCTGCTGGCATGTTTCTTGCTGTGGGGAAGGAAGGACAGCACAACAGCACTAGGTTCTATATAAAGCAATTTATTATTTTTTAAAAAAAAAATGATAATGGCCTTGTTTTCATCTTAAGAGTTGAGAGTGGCAAAAGTCTGATAGCACCCTCAGAAGCATGCACTCAGCAAGATTCCCTAAATAGTTCTTCCTCTCCAGTCCTGACCCAGTAACCTCTGGGCCATTCTATTCCCTGGTATCTCCTGTATAGGTCCCCAAAGAGTATGCTGATGCCTGCAACATCCTTTTAGGATGTGAAGACCTACAGACAAATGGCTCCTGGGGATGGGAGCATATCAAAACGTAATCCTTACTCATAACAGAATTGAGTTTGGTGTGAACCCAGCAATCAGGGAATGAAAGGTGAGTGCATTAACCTACCATGTTATCTGTATAGGAGTTTTATATCTTAAATGGAACAGACATCCCTGCAAAACAATAATGGACTGAGATTAATGAGTTACAGGTGACCCTCAGACACGGGGAGGTTGACTTTGGATAAGCACCCACAAAGGTCAAGTGCTTATCTGAATTAACCACAAGTCTTGGATCTGGGGTAAAAATAAAGGCTGAGAAATACCCCGGGGAGAGGCTTTCTGTAACCTGAGTTTTGTGTTCTTTCGTACCTTCTGCTAAATTCCACATCGCATTGGACCAGTCCTTTCTTGTGGCGTTTGCACATACATCTCTGGCCTAAACCAGATCTCTACATCATGGAAATAGTATGAAAACCCAAAGCAATGCTTTTCACATTTGTAGGGTTTCAGAATGGATTGTAGACCAATTATTTTTGCTAACACAGAATTTAGTCTTTCTGATAGAGGCTTAGTAAGAACTGGAATGAAACGCTACAACCATGGTCGCTTTTACCTGGTACTGACTTGAGAATTTGCATCTGTCTCATTGTACAGAGCAAATATGTGCCAGTAATGATAACTTCTGTGTATATCACTCTTGAATCAGTTCTGATATTTCCATTTAAGACAGAATAATTAATCCCCAAAGCAGTGCTGTATTCTTCATTTATTGAAAAACACACTTGGATTTGCACCCCCACTCCACTCCCCCATAGAGAGTATCTGCTGGGCTCTATCTTAAGACCCTGCTAGGAAGGCGAGTCAACTGGGAGAGGCCCATGGAGGGGCAGGGCAGACCCAGCTCAGCCTTTAGGAGAAGTTCAGTGTAGAAAGTGGAGTGTTCACGTGGGAAGGTGAGCACACACTCACCTGATACGAAACACCAGGGTGTCTCCACTGATAGGTAGAACCCTGGTCCAGGTGTGTTGACAGTAATAAAGAGATACAAAGAACTAGCCCTCATGTACCTCACCCCTGCCAGACATTGGAAACAAGGGAAATAAGATGCCCACTGAGGGCAAAACTTTAAAAACAATGTGGACTGAAATAGAGCATAGATACACAGTTTTCTTAGGCCTCAGGAGCCTAAGAATATATTAACACATGCAAAGAAAGAATGCATGCCTCAGAAGGAAGGGGGTTGGCCAGCTCTGGGAGGTGATTAAAAGAATCCTTGCAGCAGAAGTTAGTGGTGCTGGTCCAGGCTTTGCCCCTGGGAGACTGACTGGGTCTGGCCAAAGTCTTTTCAGACTGAGGGAAGCATCAATTAGACATTTACTCAAACAAATTTGTGTGAAGTGCTACGTTACTGCTGCGTTAAGTGTATGCCGAGCTTTGGGATAAAGTGCTGAAGATGGAGAGTACCTCTCAAGGAAGACAACTGTCCTGAACCAGGTACAGTCTGGAAGGAAGCACATTCCTGTGAGGAAGAAAATTGTAGACTGAGGGCTCTGGGTCTCCAGGAAGACTTGCCTGAGGAAGTAACTGTAGATGGGAGAGGTGAAGGCCAAGCAGGAGTTAAACAGTGGAAGGCAGTACATTTAAGGATGAAATAGAGCCAGTGTTTGCTCAGGGCACCAGGCTGGTAGCAGATTTGAGGGATAGATAGACCCAGGGTGGTTTTAAATAATAGATACTATTTTTCGAATACTTAGTAGGTGCCAGACACTGTTGCAAGTAGTTTATTCTCCTAATTTTCATCAAAATCCTATGAAATAAATACTGCCTTTATTTCTATTTTACTGAAAGGTAACTAGAGCACCATGTAGGTAAATAAATCGCCTGAGTTCTGAAGTAGAGGAACAGGGATTTGAACCATGGAAGTGTGGTTGCAGAAATCGTATTTTAACCTTTTCTGATACTGAAGGCAGAGGCTGAAGTAGCCAGACCATGTAGGGCCAGTAGGTTGAGGACTTTGTCGTCTAAGAACAGTGTCCAGTTTTAGACGAGTGACCTGGTCAAATATGTGCTTTGAAAAAAAAAATCACTCTGGCCACATTGTGATTAATTACCACTTTTCTAAAATCTGGTTATGATTTTGTTCCCTGTGTAAGTCTGCAGAGAAACAGGAAATGTGTAGATCATATGAACTTCAAGAATTTCGCTCATCAAGACACCCATTTCTTACTATAAATTAATATACTAGCTTCAAACATGATATGGCTTTTCAAAATTTTTGATGGCAGGAAGAGAATACATTGCTTGTGTAGTTCCTCCAACAGTTGTTTCTTCATGTAAATTAATAAAATGGTACTGTGATTTGCTATATCAGACTCATGAGATAGATTAGGCAGTCTGCCCTAAGAAGGTCGATTTGTTTTCTCTAAAAGTATGAACTTTCTGATTTGCAATACTAAGGATCAGGCTTTGTCTATACCACAACAAACTCACCATGGCAGGAGAAAGCCTGTTGCCTTTTTCCAAGGGTGACTGGGAAACACTTCACATCACTGGGGCTGTGTACAACAGCCACAAGTCACCCCCTTCCTTCTCCCATTCTTTCTCTTTCTTCTTCTCCTCCTTTTTCTTCTCTCATTTCTCCTTCTCCTCCTCCTTAGATAATATTAAACAACCTACACAGGTAGGCAGTATTAGGAAGGTCTGTCAGCAGATCTCCGGTTCAGAACTCTTTGCTGGGAAATCAATAAGGCATCAAGCAACAGGGAAATAAAAGAGAAACCCACTCAACATAACTGGGGAGCAAGATGGGACCTGGATCTTGGTTTCACAACAGGGGCCCAGCATAAGAGCTACTCAGTATGGAGATACAAATCTGGAGAAAGAGTAGAGATGGTATTTAAAGCCATGTAGCTGAGGAGATCCTCTAGGAATTGAACATAGTTAGGGAAAAGATGAAGTCAACTCTAATCCCTGGGACACTCCAAGTCTTAGTGGCAGGGAGATGAGGCACCAAGATAGGAGACTGACAAAAAAGTAACTAAGAAATGGGAAGAAGCTCAGTAGAGCATGGTGTCCTGGAAGGCAAGTTAAAAAGTGTTTCAATGGGGAGAATATGATCAACTCCATAAAAATATTTATAAAAGCAAGACAAGGACTAAGAATTGACTGATGGATTTGCCAATGTGGAGGTCCTTGGTAATCATAACTGGTGCAATATTGATATTTGCAGGGTGAGGCGGTTATCAGATGGCTTCGAGAGAGAATGGGAGGAGAGAAATTGCTAGTGAATATAAACAACTTTTTTGAGGAGTTGTGTTGCCAAGAGGTAAAGAGAAAGTGGAGCAGTGAGAGAGAGAGAGAGAGAGAGAGAGAGAGAGAGAGAGAGAGAGGTGGTATGAAAAGATTTTTGTTTTTATTTTTAATGAAAGAAGTAAGAACATGTTTATATGTTATGACAATGGACCAGAAAAATGGGGGGATGGCAGGGAGGAAGTGGTGATGCAGGAGAGAGGGGAAGACTTGCTAGAGAACTATCCTTGTGGCATTGAGAGGGGATGGGATCTAGTACAAAAGTGGGGACGGGCCTTGGCTGAAGCCACCCAAAGTCACAGGAGCAAAGGCATGGTATCAGTCATCATCACTCAACATCACTCACTGTTTCACCAAGAAAACAAAAAACATCCAGAAAGAGATCTTGCTCCCCAGCTCAACCAGCTCCACTGGTCGTGGAGGATTGAGGAGAGGAGAAGGAATGAAAGAGTCGCTGAGGAGAATGGGAGAGGGAATGGACAAGGACACCGAATGACAGCTGGGCAGCATTATTGGTCCATGGGAGCCGATAATGATCAGGAATGTAGAATGAGATCAGCCAGCAAGATTGTGTGTTTTTCTCAAGCACTTTTGGTTGCAAGGATGCTGGCATGAAATAGACAGAAATCTTGATTTAATCAAGCCCGAAAATTCACCAGCACGATCAAGGAGAGAGGAGAGAAGAGGAGAGGGTGCTTGCAAGAGAAGAAAAATGCTGGATCATAGAACTTAAGTAGGACAAGGAGGAGGAATGTGAGGACACAGAGGAATGAGGTGGTAGGATTAATAAACTTTAAGTTCTAGTGGAGTAAAAATATATCCAAATGTCTCTCACTCCTGATGTTCACTTGTCCTTCCGCATGGCTGTCCTTGACCTGTGTATTAAAAGTACGGTTTGCCCTCAGAGTGAGATGCCTTCCCCATAACCCAAAAAGTGCAGCTTGCTTCATCCTACACTGTTATGCAGAGGATGGAGCAAGGAGTTTTGTTTTGTGTTTTTTGCAAACTTTATTCACTCACAAAAATGATCAGGGATTGGGGAATGAGAGGAGGACAATGTTTTTATTCTTCAGAATAAATTTTTTGTAAGAAATATGAAAATAATAATAGCAAACTATGTTGAAAGAGTTTGGGTTTTGGAGCCAGACAATAATGATGATGGTATGTTCTGAGTGCTTACTCTGTATGTAGGACAGGGTCCCCTCCCACACACGGTGTCTCTGATTATGGAATCTTGGGCAAGTTACCTAATTTCTTTCAACATTCTCCCCTCCCCCCCCAAAAAAACCCACAAAAAATAAAAGAATAATAATGGGTTTTTTGCAAGGTTATTTTTGTTAATTATCAAATTTTACATCATGTAAAGGTACCTGGCATATAACAGGTGCTCAATAAATGTTAATTTGTGTGTTTTTTTGCCACTCTGCCCCTCAAGGTTCCTGAGCTTTAAAAATACTTTTCCAGATTTTGAGTTGTTCAAAAATTTCAACAGCGAGGTGAGAATGGTTATGATTAAACCCGCCTGATAGTGCGTGTTCAATTTTGTAACGTAAGATGATATCAACAGCCAAGAGCTTTGTCCTGAAGGGAATTTCAATATTCAGCAAAGAGGGGCTGATTTAATAGCCGTTAATTCTGAAGGTGTGTTCAAATTCCAAGTCCATCTGTTTGAAAATGTAAATTGCTCTTTTTAAATGTATTTTGTGTTGGTATTTAGGAACAAATACTGTCACTTTTTCTCTACACGGAGTTGCAGGTGCCTTTATCATCACGGAGTCCTATTATTGTGACACAGGAAATGCACATTCTGACATTAGGCATCAAATTGCTGAAATATCCCGTGTTTTCTGTTCATTAAAGCCCTAAAGCACTATCTGCAAATTCCCTTACTTTAATTACACACCTCAGGGATGTGCAGGCCAAAAAAAAAAAAAAAAAAAGGAGCCAGTCAGACAAAAAGCCAGGTCTTTGGCAAAAATCCCCAGTTCCCTAAACTGGTAAACATTTATTTTCAGCCGGGAAATGTGCTATTAATTCGTATAGTGGCTTTCCCGGCTGAAGTAATGAGCCAAGCTAAGTGAACCGAATGTTCGCAGTGAGCAAACATGAGCGGTGGGGAATCAGCCCATCTCTTATTCACACGTTTGTTCCTTCGGCAGCTCAGGAGCATTTGTGCATTCCCCTTTTACCTGGAAGCCTCCCAGTGTTCATGCTTCAAGTGTCTTAGTTTTCAAGCAGAGCTTCTAGATTCAACTGTAGAGAGGTGCCTTAAGCATTAAAAGAAGAGCAAAAAACACCGAACCAAATTATTTATTAGGGCTGAAAAGCAAAGTCTCCCCACAAGTCTTGTTGACTTTGTATTTTATTTGAAGGCCTTAAAAATCAGAATGAGCAAAAACATGAGATTTTGAGGGAAATGCCATTTTGAAATTTGGGGGGGGAGGGGTAAAAGTTAACAAAATTTCTAAACTTAGAAACACCAAGATTTATTGTTCCGTAAAAGCAAACTAGGAATTAAGATGCATTATAAAAGGCTTTTAAATTTTTCTGGGAGACTTTCTTCATTTCCATTTCATGACAAAGCTTTAGAATGTGGAAAATAAAAATGGAAATAGCTACCCACAGGCACCATATGCATATGACAAGGTAGAAGAAAGCTGCCCGCGTGTATGAAACGGAATAGAAAGTGTTTTGTAGAAGAGCATGCATGAAGGCTTCATGGAAATCAAAGAAGGAAGGAGAAACAAATTAACATGAAATAACAAAGTAGAAGAGTCAGTCAGTATATTAATTCCGATGACAATGCAGCGTGTCTGCTCAACAATCAACATTTAACATGCTTCTTGATAAAACAGAAGTTTAAAAAGTCCCAAACCCAACTCAGCTACCGATATAATCAATAATTGCAGTTTTAATGCCTCTCTTACTATAAATGTGGGTGCAGAAGTTTTACTTTATTCTCAAAGAATAAGATGGTTTACATTTTAATGAAGGTGTGGTTTTTATATTATGGCAAACATGATGAAAAGTAGCTTTTAATTCACAGCTCTTTCAAATCAAGGTTACCCACCTCCAAACCCTGTTCCTAAATGAAAATTTTAGAAGATACATGAGTTTTAGCAATGAATAAATGAATAAAATGTATGAGAAAAAAAAATTTTTTTTGTTCTATAAGAAGCAGCAATGCCCTATTAATTTTGACAGACAACTTGGCATGAGCCATTTTAAAATCCAACATGGGATAAAGTTATGCATTACTAGTCTCTCTACATTTTTGTCAAGAGATGAACATTTTGCCAGATTTTAAATAATATGCCAAGAGCTTTGTCAGCCCGTTTATTTAGCCCGGCGTGGCGATGCCAGTTTCTGTCCACCTCCCCACTGGGTGTAACACTGCCGGTCACAGCTCACATAGCTCCTCCCCTGCAATTAGACAAAGTCAACACAGCAAGCACTCCCCACCGCCCTGAGGTACCTGCACTATCAACAGTGCAGATTCCAGAGGCTTGAACAAGCTTTGCTTTGTCACTGCCACCCCATCCCAATTAGGACTCTTTTTTTTTTTTTTTTTTTCTTTTCCTGCCCAGGCAATTTAGCACCAACACCATGGGTGGACCAGATAACTCTTTTAAAAAGCGCGTTTAAGGCATTCTTCTGCCCCTCCCCCCAGCCCAACCCAATCAATTCTTTCTCCACCCCCTTTTCACCACTTCCTCCACCACCATCCGCTCTGGGGTTCCCTCTCTCCTCCCCCCAAAACAGCCCTCTCAGAAGGAAATAGGAGTCTGCAAGAAGGCAGCTCGCAGCCCCTAACTAGTTACCATGCCGACTGGAGCCTGTGCTGAGGAATGTGCTGCTGCCACGCTGAACTCAATGAAAAGATGAAGAAAACCTGCAGGCAATACTAGTTTGGCGGCGATGCCGGGGAATCTGAGGCAGGGCTGTTGGTATGGAAGGATCTCACTGCATGCAATTTGCAAACATGCCAACTCAATAGCATGTGATAGGCACTGGATGGCATTTAGAGGTCTCGGAGTCTTTAAGGGCTGGCAAGGAATAAGCGCTTGATGGGAAATCTGCCTTGTGAAACAATGCTTGCCCCTTCGAAATAGGCGCTTTATTAATGTTAATAAGAATCTGTGCAAAATGCCAAACGAGATTGACCTTTGTCTATAAGCCTTCCACTTCTCTGTCCAGTCATTCCACCTCCGCGAGATGTATCCGCAACTTACTTTTGACTGGCCACAAAAAATAAATATAAATAAATAAATATCTGGCTTGCTGTCCTAAAAGTCTTGAGTAGAAGGCATATGATACCAAGGCTGTGTTGTCCGGAGCTCTGATCAATCACAAGCAACCCTTCTTGCGCCATCCACAGCGGAGGGGATGCCTTCCTCTGTGAGGAGAAAGGGGGAGGGGGGACGCGGTCCATGTAGAGCAGGATTGGCGAGTTGGAGAGAGATGGAACTTCCCATCCCGGCGGAGGAAGAGTAGGATCTAGGCTGTGGCACTTCTAGGGAGTCTTCCTGGGTCTGGAGAACTGAGCTCCTAAGAAATAATTCTTAGTTCAAAGGTGCCCTTGGGATGTTGAAAGGAAATACAGGACCCCCATGGAGGCTAGGTTCACGCCAACAAAATTCTTTTTTAGTTGAATGTATTGAGGTGACATTGGTTAGTAGAACTATATTGGTTTCATACAGATGACGTGTTACAATTTTATAATACACCATCTGTATATTGTATGGTGTGTTTGCTACCCTAAGTCGAGTCTCCTTTCATCACCATTTATACCCTCTTTACAGAATTCTACCTCCCCTCTCTCACCTTTTCCTCTGGTAATCACAGTACCTTTGTCTGTGTCTATGAGCTTTTTATAACTTTTCTTTTTTTTTTTTTCTTAATCCCTTCATCTTTTTCACCCACCTTCCAACCCTCCTCCCTTCCGACAGCTATCAGTCTATTCTCCGTATTTTGTTCTTTAGATTCCACATGTAAGTGAGATCATATGGTATTTGTCTTTGGCTTATTTCACTTAGCATAATGCTCTCTAGGTCCATCAAAACTGTCATCCAAAACACCTCTTCCTACGTCCCATTCACGTGAACCAGACTGCCTTGGATTTCTCAGAATGAAGGGGAAAATTTTTTCAGAATGAGGATGACTCAGGACTACTACTTACACCTCACATTCAAATGAATAAAATTCTTTTTTCTTGCCTTTTCAGTCTTCCACATCAGTTGATTCCAAACTGTCCTGTACATCATTGGCAAATAGTTTTCCATGCTTGCCAATTCGACCCTGTCTTTTCATTGCCCACAGCCTCCCTATGGCTCCTCATTGCTATGGCAACCACATGTCCTGGATTTTCAGGACATTTTGATTTCAAATATTCTGTCATGTGGTCAGACCATGTGTCAGATCATATGCCAAAAGATATCTGCTGATTTTGGTTTTGAAAATATTGTCACTATACCCCTTGTTCCCCAGCTATGTCTATCCTTCCTTTTCTAGTAAACTATAAAGTAGTGCTTCTCTTTTAATATAATAGCTTTTATGTTTACATAGTATTTTGCAGAATGCTTTCACATAACCATTTTGATGGATCCTTTCCTTCCTTTGAAGTAAGACAAGATAGGAGACATTATTTCAATTTTATAGATGAGAAAATTGGGACACAGAGTAGTGAATTGATTTTCTATCATATCTATAGTGGCAAAATGATTAGAATCACAGTCTTCTGAGTCTAATGTCTTTTATCTGTAACATGCTGCTTCCAAATATAAATGTGATGCTTTGTACTCTAGGTTTGTTTTCTTTTTGTCCCTGAAAGACTGTCTTTGAGGGGCCCATGTGACTGTAGACGAACTATTTCCTGATTTATGCTACATAACAGCTCACGAAGTTGAGTAAGAGTTGGAGGAAAGGCTTTAAGGTAGTAGAACTGGGGACTGAGATGTTAATCAGCAATGTCATATGTAACTTAAAAAACAGAGAGAAAGAGAAGAAAGGAGGGAAGAGGGAAAGAGAGAAGAAGGGAGAGAGGGAGGAGGAAATAAGGAAGGAAGGAAGGAAGGAAGGAAGGAAGGAAGGAAGGAAGGAAGGAAGGAAGGAAGGAAGGAAGGAAAAAAGGAAGGAAAGAATTCCAGGGAACCTGTCAGAGAGTTACATCAGCAATATGTCTAAAAGACAGACTCATCTAGCACATGACTAATGATATTTGCAAACATCTGCTTCTTAATATTCTTCTTTATTATTAAAATTTCTCAATAATAGCATTGTGTTAAATTCTTCCTAGCTAATATGTTATATGGTGCTAGATACTATGTAAAAATAAAATGAAAAAAGGAGAGAAATGCATTTAATTAGCCTAATTATCCATTCATGTACTCAATAATTAATTTGCAAATATCAGGCACCATCTATGTGCCTATACTAGATGGTAGAGATATAGTGGTGATATCTCAAAGCTTATAGTCTGGTGATAATTATTTACTGTGACAAGTGCTACAAAAAAGATACTAGTAAACAGGATGATGTGATCAAGAGAACTGCAGGAGGCTGGGGGGTACTTAAGGAAAGCCACTTCAGAGACAGTGGTCAGGGAAAGCCTCTCTAAGGAGGTGGTGTTTAAACTGACACTTGAAGGGTGATAAGGAGCTGGGGGTGGAGAGGGGAAAGCATTTCAAAAAGTGAGAACCAGAAGCACAGAACCCTGTACTTGTTATGTTCCATGTGACCAAGCAGATAGGGGCTGGGGGAATGGTACGACAGCCATGGTAAGTGGTTGGGACTATATTCTGTAGAAAGAGCAATAGAAAGCATTGAAGCCATTGAGAGAGAGACCGTAGCTAAGATTTTTCTAGGGAAAACCTGCAATATTACTTCTGAACCAAATTCCTATCCTACAGGCCCAAGTCTACAGAAGCAATGCTATAGGAAGAATACCAGAACTCTTGGAGGCTTTTTGTACTGCGTAATGAAGTTCTTCACCCTCTAAAAATGTTCAAAACAGAATTTTCATGCTAGATTTCAAACTCTGGCCTCATTAGCAGCTCTCACATGCCAAGTTCTATATCTTCTAGGCATCTTACCTCAAGATCAATATCATTATCCAGAAGGGGGAAGGCAACCAAGGTTAATTTGAGAGGAGAGGACATGAAAATAAGAATAGCAGGCAGATTCTTTCTGGGTAGACAGGGATGGAAAGGATTTGTTACTAAGCAGAGAAGAGGTTTCAATTCTAATTGTTGATATCTTCAGCCTTAATGTTTTGCCAGAGAAAAGACAGGAGGAGGCAGTGGTATGTGACTGAAGCTTTTTTGAATAACAGTTTACTACAGAACCAACTGGCCAAGCTGGGATTTTAATTTGGCTGTGATTCTAGAAAGGGCAGAACATGTGTGATGAGCATCTCTTTCTGCTGCAATCCATGGTAATGTCTGCATAACAATTATTTCAGTGAAAACTTTTAGTCAATTCTCAGATGCTCTGCAACGGTCAGACTCATGCACAGCACACTACTCACAGGTTTAGTTTGCAGCGGGGTGTGTCGGCATTAATTTGCACGTGTTCAGAGGATAGTCACAGACGCTTACATTACCCTTCCAGGAAGCTTGCCTGCTGCACAGTGGCATAGTATAAGGCCAGGACTGTATTTTAAAGCAAACACAAAGATGAAATGTATGGCTCTCAGTCAATAGTCTTTATTTGTTGGGAGTAAAGTTGCAAATCAATTTTTGAAAAGAAGCAATGGTTGGATGATTTATACTTAATTTGCTACAGCGTTGATAGAAGAAGATTCAATGCCAATTCAGCTATGATCATGGCGTCCTTAGTTCTTGAAGGTATATATTTAAGAGCAGATGCACAGCAAACCCAGACATACAACAGCTTGTCAAGAATGTCTATTCTCAAGTGTTTCCTGTTGAAAAGCCTGAGAGAACTGGTTTATGTGAGTAAATGTTCTTTTTTTATTTAATATTCTCCTTTTCTTTTTTTTTAAATTTATCTTTATTGTTCAGATTATTACAGTTGTTTCTCCTTTTTCCCCCATAGCTCCCCTCATCCCAGTTCCCACCCCACTTTCTGTCCTTGCCCCCCCCCCCACTGTCCTCATCCATAGGTATACAATTATTATCCATTCTCTTCACGCACCCCCAACACCCTTAACCCCCCAAAATTGTCCATCCACTCCATTTCTATGCCTCTGATTCTATTCTGTTCACCAGTTCATTTTGCTCATCAGATTTTTTATTCACTTGATTCTTAGATTCACTTGTTGATAGATATATATTTGTTGTTCATAATTTTTACTTTCCTTTTTCTTCTTCCTCTTCTCAAAGGATACCTTTCAGCATTTCATATAATACTGGTTGGGTGGTGATGAATTCTTTTAGCTTTTCCTTGTCTGTGAAGCTCTTTATCCAACCCTCAATTATGAATGATAGCTTTGCTGGGTAAAGTAATTTTGGCTGTAGGTTCTTGCTATTCATCACTTTGAATATTTCTTGCCATTCCCTTCTGGCCTGCAAAGTTTCTGTTGAGAAATCAGCTGACAGTCGTATGGGTGCCCCCTTTTGGTAACTAACTGCTTTTCTCTTGCAGCTTTTAAGATTCTCTCCTTGTCTTTTGCTCTTGGCATTTTAATTATGATATGTCTTGGTGTGGTCCTCCTTGGGTTCCTTTTGTTTGGGATTCTCTGCGCTTCCTGGACTTGGAAGTCTATTTCTTTCACCAGGTGGGGGAAGTTTTCTGTCATTATTTCTTCAAATAGGTTTTCAAAATCTTGCTCTTTCTCTTCTTCTGGCACCCCTATAATTCTGATGTTGGTGCACTTGAAGTTGTCCCAGAGACTCCTTACACTATCTTCATACTTTTTGAATCTTTTTCTTTTTTCTTTTTTTCTTTTCCGGCTGGGTGGGTGTTGCTTCTTCATATTTCATATCTTTGAGTTGATTCTTGTGATCCTCTCATCTGCTGTTGGATCTCTGTATATTATTCTTTATTTCAGTCATTGTATGCTTAATTTCTAGTTGGTCCTTTATCACATCCTTGAGGGTCTCATTAGATTCATTGAGGATCTCACTAAATTTATCGGCAGTCTCTAGAAAATTCTTGAAAAACCTAATAACCGTGGTTTTGAACTCTATATCCTGTCGTTTTCTTTCCTCCATTTCTGTCATTTGTGACCTGTTTCTTTGTCTCTGCATTTTGGCTGCTTCCCTTTGTGAGTTAGGTGATTACTGAGAGGAATTAACCTCTAAGCCACTTGTTTATGAGAGTCAGCTGTGTCTATAGTGGGAGAACTTCTGTGCTGGAGACACCCTTATGGGGCTAGAGTTGTTTCAGTGGGGCTTTTGTGCTCACTGCATCTGCCCCGAGTGTGTTCCTTGTGGATCTGAGTTTTGTTTAGTATGGTCCCTCTCTGGCCACTGGGTGAGGCTGGCTCCTGTATCTTTAAGGAGGTGTTGATTTAGCCTTTGCCTTAGGCTACTCAGCCTTTTATATGCAAAAGCCTCTGATGCAGCTTGGGAGGGGCGGGGCCTCGGGGAGTTTGCAGGGCAGGGTGGAGCAAATAGCTATGGCACTTCTCAGCCCTGCACTGAGAGACACAGGGTCTCTGTGTCCCACGGTAATTGCTGCAAGCAACGCTGAGAGAAACCTGCTTTGGATTTCCTCCCTATGCCAGTCAGTCCCCCTTCTCTGGGTGTCTGGGTCCTCAGAAACTCGCTTGGAACTGGAGTTCAGAGCCGCTGGGAACTTGTGGCTCTCTCCGTTTTGGAAAAGAACCGCGTCCTCCGGCACCAACCTTCTCCCCGAGCCCTGTGCCCGCGCCTCCGTACCTCTGTACTTTGCTTCCGCTGCTCCTCTGAGTCTCAGATTCTTTCTAGTTGTAGGATTTTCACTCAGCCAGCCTTCCTGTGGTTGTGAGTGGTGTCCGTGTTTTCTTTTCATGGATATTCTGAAATAGTTGTTTACGGCTGCATTTACGGTGTTTACCTTATGCCACCATCTTGCTGTCTCTATCTAAATGTTCTTATTGTTGTGCTACTTCCAGGATAAACATCTTAAATCTAACTTAATAGTCTCACAAGAACACAGAGAACCCTCATTATAAAGGTAGCCTTAGCATGCTGTAATGTCGGGTGGGCTTCAGGGTTTACTCATGTACTGATTAAGCTCCAATACCTAACCATTCATTTGTTAAAACACACATAGTAAAAACAAATTTTATTTTAAGAATGTTGGTTTTCCCATTTTGCTCTTTGGATTTGAGTCTTTTAGATCACAGAGTATAAGGCAAACAAACACTTAAAAGCATAAGTTACTTCACACGTGTATTGCTTTTTAATTTATTTAGTTTAAAAATAAAGCTCTGTTGTGCAGTTTACTAACTAAGAAAAAGTATAGAAATTTACAGAATGGTAATGCTCTATTCCCCAGCTGTGGGGCTATATCTTAAAATGTTCTTAAAATGAAAAATTAATTAAATTATTTTTAAATGGGTGACTGAAATTTTCTTTATTTATTAGTAAACTAGGGGCCCAGTGGATGAATTCATGCACCTTGAAAGGAACTGTGGGCCACGAGGCTGTGATGGGCACAGGGGTAGGTCTTCGTGTCCCTGCCCCACCCCTCCCATCAGGGTCCCCAGTCCCCTGTGCCCCGTTCCCACCACCACTGCTCCTATGCGCTGATAGCGCAGAACGACCGGGACCGGTGCCAGCAGTGGGTGTGAGCTGGACCAGGACCAGACCAGCAGCAGGTGCGAATGCCTGGTGGAACCGCGCCGCACGGGAGCAAAGACTTTTCAGTAACCACCAGTGATGGTGACTGGTGCCCCGCCCTGGTCTGGTGCCCCTGTTCACCTGCTCCACATGTTCCATGAGTGCCTCCTGGTTGTTAGTGCATGTCATAGCGACCACTTGTTCCATTGTTTGGTTGTTCCGCTGTTTTGTCTATTTGCATACTAGGGTTTTTTATATATATAGCTTTGAATACCTATTGTGTGCCAGGCACAGGGCTAGGATCTAGAGAAACAGCAAGGAGAACAACCAGTGATTTTAGGAGGAAATGTGAAGGTATAGACCTGGGATAGGAGGCAGTCCAGAAGGCACAGAAGGCTTCATAGAAACTAGACCTTGAGTATTCCTGCCAGTGATTTTTTTTTTAAATTTATCTTTATTGTTCAGATTATTACAGTTGTTCCTCTTTTTTCCCCCATAGCTCCCCTCCTCCCAATTCCAACCCCAACCTCTGACCTTGCCCCCCCCCCATTGTCCTCATCCATAGGTGTACAATTATTGTCCAGGCTCTTCACGCATCTCCAACACCCTTAACCCCCGAAAATTGTCAGTCCACTCCCTTTCTATGCCTCTGATTCTATTCTATTCACCAGTTTATTCTGTTCATCAGATTTTTTATTCACTTGATTCTTAGATTCACTCGTTGGTATATATTTGTTGTTCATAATTTTTACTTACTTTCCTTTTTCTTCTTCCTCATTCTCAAAGGATACCTTTCAG
>PVJC01017897.1:0-31987 GCA_004026665.1 Murina feae
GACCTCCTGGTTCATAGGCAAATCGATGTTCAACCATTGAGCAACACCAGCCCGCCAGCTTTTAAGGTCAATGTCCTTTTACATCAGGGCTCAGAGCAAGGGTTCACGTGAGGCCCTAGCTGGCTTGGCTCAGTGGATAGAGGGTCGGACTGCGGACTGAAGGGTTCCAGGTTTGATTCAGGTCAAAGGGTATGTGCTGGGGCTGGGAGTTCGATTCCCACTAGGGGATCCAGGAGGCAGCCAATCAATGATTCTCTTTCATCATTGATCTCTCTCTCTCTCTCTCTGCCCCCCCCTCCCTTCTTCTCTGAAATCTGTTAAAATAAAAACAAAACAAAACCTTCAGTGAGAACATCTGTGACCAGAAGGGGGCCTGGCCTTGGTGGGTCAGTTAGAACCTGGGGCTGCTGACACCAGGCATGGACTCCTGCGCGTGAGCTGCATGCCACACCGTGGATGTCTGTGTCAGGCTCCTCGTTAGATGCAGGGACTCACAGAGGAGGCAGCTGAGGCTGCCGCCCTCCGAGCGCGCACTTCTCCTGAACGAGGCTTGAAGGGGTCCACAATATGCCTCTGCGACACAGAAAACATTGTGAGCAAAAGGCATTTGAAAAAGAACGCAGAAGAATGCAACGGTCATGAGTCGCCTTCCCCGGGAGCAGCCAGGAGAGACTAACTAACTCCCGGCCCCTGCACGCACTGTCTCAGGCTTCTCACCGCCCGCCAGCTGCAGGGAAGGGCCCGCTCGCCTTCCCTTCAGCCCTGCTCGCAGGCGCCCGCTCCCTCCCCTCCCCTAGGAAGGGCGCGCGGCCCACACCCTGCCTCTTCCAGCCACTTTGTTTTCCTGTGAATTCTGGCAGGTACATGAATAAAAACACGATCACATTTTGTCTTTTCTCTGGTTCATCTGTCTTTTGTCAGGTTTGAAAAGCTGCCGGAGGTGACCCCGGAAGTGAGGTCAGCCCTTGACAGACAGGCGTGGTTGGCTGGTTCTGCCGCGGGTGGAGCGAGGGGCGGGGCCACCGAGACCCCGCCCACCGGCGTCTCCCTCCGCGGTCGCCTTCCGAGGCTTCTGGGCCCGCCCGGCACTCGTAGCCGCCCCTTTCCCGTGAGGCAACGCTGAGCCGCCGTCGCCCCTCGGCCCCGGTTCGAGTCCCCCCGTCGGAAGCCATGGCGGGCTCCGAGCCGCGGCCCCAGGGCCGAAGCGGCAGCGCCGCGCCCCTGGCCCCGCTGGGCCCCGAGCAGCTGCGGCAGGTCCTGGAGCAGGTGGCCCAGGCGCAGCCGCCGCCCTCCGTCCCGCGGGCCGCCCCGCAGCCGGGTCCCTGCGCCCAGCTCGCGCGCCCGCTGTGCCCGCTGCCGCCCCAGGTGAGGGACGTGGGGAACGCGGCCGGGGAGGCCACGTCCGCCGGGTCAGACTCAGGGTCCCCGCGCTGGCCTCCCGGGGACGGCTAGCCCCCACCCCACGCCGTCTCCGCCGGCGTTTGCAGCTCCCGCCGCCCCGGCCGCCAGCTCCGCCGCAGGCCTCGCCATTCACCGCGCACTTCCGGGCTGTGGCGCGGACACAGCGTCAGGACACCGGGCAGGGGCTCGCCGGGCAGGGGCTCGCCGGGCAGGCGCTCACCGGGCAGGTGCTGGGAGCCACAGAGGCAGCGGTAGTGAGAGACCCCGATGGGTTCCCAGGAGCCAACGCCGAGAATTTTTCCGGCGGCAGCTGTTGCGACTCGGGACAGAATTAAGTACATTCTTTTTCAAAAAATATATATATATTTTTAATTGATTTCAGAGAGGAAGGCGGAGGGAGGGAGAGAGAGAAACATCAGTGATGAGAGACAATCATTGATCGCCTGCCTCCTGCCCGGCCCCCGCCCCCCCTTCTGGGGCTGGAACCATGACCTCCAGGCTCCTAAGTCGATGCTCAGCCGGGAGCCTCCCGCCGGCAGAGCTAAGTGCATTGTGGTTGTGGGTGCGGATGTGGCGCCCTGCAGTGGTAGGGCCTGGATGTGTAACTCAGTGCTCAGCACAGCGCCTGCCATACCCTCATGCATGAAATATGCAAAAAATATACCACGAGACCTCCTTTCTCAGTGGCATCATTTCCAGGATACCAGGCTCTTGGGTAGTAGGGGAGTTGGGAATGAAACAGGGTCTTGTAGCCCCGAAGCCCAGGTCCCCTTTCAGCACTGAGCCGTGAATGACAGGACGCCCCTCATCCCAGCTTCGCCAGGCGCTTCCTCCTCCACGTGGGCAGAGGACAGAATCGGCAATCCTCATGGTGGAGCTGTACCCGCTTCCCCACGGACCCTGGAGAGCTGTCTAGCTAAAATTGGAGAAGACAAGTACGATTCTGCCCGAACTGCTTCCTCCCGCATGCGCTGGACACAGCAAGTCTGAGCGGTCCGAGCGTGAGGCTGGCTGTCGCCTGCACACACTGCTCTGTGCCTGGCCCCGTGCTGAGCTCAGCGTGGCTCTCAGCAGCCGCACACAAGGATTTGTATCAGCATTTACAGACCAGGAACAGGCTCAGAGAGGTTAGGTGGCTGTGCCCAGGGTCCCCCGAGTGTGGCTGCCCTCCAGGGCCTGTTGAGTGTGGCCGCAGCCTTTTGGGTTTGGTGTGACAACTTAGGAAAGAGTCCAAAAATGACATTTTCCACCAAGTGAAAGCAAACTGAACCACAGGAGGCGTGATTGTGTTCTGTAGCTCATCTAATTGGAAGGGTATAAATTCTTTGTGTCTCTCTGTGTGTGTGGTTTTTAAAAAATATATATATTTTAAAATATTTTTTTTAATATTTCAAGAAAAACGGTTTTAAATATAATAATGTCATATGCAATAAACATGGATATTTCAAGGGAGGATATAAATTCTACCTGAAATCACAATAATGTAATTGTGCAGCCTGTTGAGCTAATACTCTCGGAGCACCAGCTGTGCCACGGAGGCCCCAGAGGCAAACGAGATGTGCCCCTTGCCCCTGAGGAGGCAATTACCTAACCAGGGAGGTAAAGCAGGACTCAATTTCTGCTCACAGTCAGAGAGCTAGAGGCACACTGCTGGTGTTGCTCAGTGGTTGAGCATCAACCCATGAATCAAGAGGTCCCTGGATCGATTCCCGGTCAGGGCACATGTTTCTCTCTCCTCCCTTCCTCCCTCTCTCTAAAAGCAATAATAACATATTGAAAGAAAAGAAGGCTGGAGGCACAGGTGAAGGGCTGAATGTACTGGAGGAAGGTTTCTGGCTGAGGGGTCAGAAGCCGTTTGTGGAAGAGGTGGTGTCTGCAGTAGATTGGAAAGGGGGTGCCGTTGAAAATATGAAAGAGGAGGGGCATGCTGGGGGGTGCATTTAGATAAGGGGGTTCTCTATGGGGTGGGGTGGATCGGAAGGCACAGACCCAGTGGACACACACCCACGGGTCAGGCTGTTCCTGTCCCTCCCGTTGCTGCCCCGCAGAAACACTGCCAGCTTCCTCTGATAGCTGTGCTCTGTTTCTCTTACACTAGAATACATTTCCCCCTGGGAAAATTCTACTTAGCCTTCAGCCCCCACCCCCCACCCCCTAGGTCATCTCTTCTGGGAAGCACCCACTCCTGGGCATCACTGCCCCTGCCTCTCCCTCTGCTCCTGTTGCACCGGGTGGCAGGTGGCACTGCTTTCCTGTTGCATTCCTTAGGGAGCCTGTCTGCCGTCAGAATCAGCAGTGGAGCTGTTGAAAGTACAGACTTCAGGGCAGGTCCCGATTCAGCTAGTCTGCAGGCAACTGAGGCAGGCAGGGGAATTACCTGCCGCCGCCTCCTCCGGGGAGGCAGGGCTTTGCTGATGTTCAAGCTGGCACCCAGAGGGACTTAGAAAATTTGCTACATGAAACAAACAAAGTATCCACCCAGCGTCCATAGCAGATTAAACATTTAGGCCACGTTTGTATTGTGGTAGTTCTAAACCAATAGGGTTTGGCGCACACACTTCTATTATGTGTGCGAATGTTTCCACACCAACCTATGGACGTGACAAAATGTATCCCTTGGTGCGGTCAGAAAGGTTCAGAAACATCACTATAAACAGTACGGATAGGCAGGCTGTCCCCAAAACTACACACTTCAACAGCGGACGGCTCCATTTCAAACATGAAATGTATTTGAATAAGCAACTGCTTTTATAATCACTTGCAGTGTGTGTGTGTGTGTGTGTGTGTGTGCGCGTTTTTTTGGACACCGTATATTACCTAGGCTTTTATATACCTGAGATGCACTTTATAATTTCATTTATTTTTTTCATTTTTATTGATTTCAGAGAGGAAGGGAAAGGGGGAGAGAGAGAGAAACGGCAATGACGAGAGAGAATCTTTGACTGGCTGCCTCCTGCCCCACACTGGGAATGGGGCCCACAACCCCGGGCATGTGCCCTGACTGGGAATTGAACCATGACCTCCTGGTTTATAGGTCACCACTCAACCACTGAGCCACGCTGGTCGGGCATAACTTTATTTTTTTTAAGATTTTTTAAATTGATAATTAGGGGAAGAGAAGGAGAGAACATCAATGTGAGACTAAAACAATATTGGCCGCTGCCTTCACACCCCCGACCAGGGATTGAGCCCAGCACCCTGGCATGCACCAGGAATTGAACCAGCAGCCTTTCGGTGCCCAGGACAACACCCAACCAATGGGGCCACGGCGGCCGGGGTGCATTTTATAATGTAGAAAAAATGTCCATGGTGGATTTAAGATGAGAGCAAAATTGCAGAAACATTGATAAGGTAAATGCTTCTTTTCTCTTTAAGCAACTGAAAACCATCTGTGTCAAGGTCACGTCTGGAGAAGCGAAAGGTCAGGAAAGGCCGAAGCCCCAGCTGGCCACCGTCCATCCCAGGACAGCCCGGCTGAGCCAGCCGCCCGGAAGGCACTGCCACGTGCTGGGGCTCAGCGTCGCCAGCCCTCGGCTGCCCAGGGCACAGCCCCTCCTGAGCGCCCAGCCGCAGCCTCCTGTCCAGGTGCTGCTCCAGAGGCCCCTGCCCGCCCTCCAGCCGGTCCCTGTGGTGAGACTTGTGGCCCCCCAGGCGCCAAATGGACCCAGCACCGCGTCGGCCCCTCGGTCAGCCTCCAACCAGCCAGCGGTAATATCTGTTTCGTCCAGTTCAGCAAATTTATTCATTTCCAACTTGCATACAAAAGACACTGAGAAACTAAAGAAATCTGTAAAAGTGAAAACGCGTTCTGGGCGGATATCTCGACCTCCCAAGTACAAAGCCAGGGATTATAAATTCATAAGGATGGAGGACTTGGCCGACAGCCACCCGTCCGACTCCGACGATTATTCAGAACTGAGTGTGGAAGAGGAGGAGGAGCAGAGGGACAAGCAGGCGCTCTTCGACTTGCCGAGTGGCTCCCTGAGGCCCAGAGCCTTCAGGTGTCAGACGTGTGGGAAGTCGTACATAGGGAAAGGGGGACTGGCCCGGCACTTCAAGCTCCAGCCGGGCCACGGCCAGCCCCAGCCGGAGCCGCTGCTGTCCGAGAAAGCCCAGGGGAGCACGGCCCGGGGCCCCACGGCCCGGGGGCCGCCCACACCAGCTCCTCTGAGTGCGGAAGGGGCCCCGTCAGCTCGTGGTGGCCTGCAGGTGAGGTTTCTGTCTGGTGGCAATGTCCTGTTGTGCTCTCACCTCAAAGTAGCCCTTATGGTGTTCGAGGGGTTCAGGCAGAGGCTCAAGCAGAACCAAGCCCCTCGTTGGGGGATCTGAGACCCACCTTGTGGGCCCGTTGCCGGGGAAGGGAGGTGTCCGTCTGGTGCAGCGTGGTGTGGGCAGCCAGGTCCTGCAGTGTGGTCATCAGGCTGGGCGGAGCGCACTCCCACGGACGGCGCGTCTTGGGAAAGGTCAGGATTGGGGGCAGCGGCCCACGGTGACTCCTGGGACATGGGCAGTGACACCTGGGCGCGCTCTCTCCCCTTGTTGCCCCTTGCAACACCCTCTAGAGCAGTCAGTCTGTAGAAGTGGAAGACGCGTTGGCGTCGGAACCAGCAGATGGTCGTTATTCAGCCCTTCGGGGACCAGAGAGACACCCAGGACCTGAAGGGGACTCCTCCCCGGCCCCCGCGGGCCGGAGCCGAGCTGCCAGGAGCAGGGCCGGGCTCCAGGAGGTACGTCTCTCACGCCGCGAGGCCCGTTGGGCATGGTATGCCGCAGTTCGCGGGCTCCTGAATTGGAAAGTGAAATGCCCAGCTCGGTGGGCCGCTCACCTGGAGTGTCCTTGGCTGAAGCACGCAGCTGATTCCAGGGTATTTACCTGCAACCATTCAGGTTTACCTGTGTGAGCGCACCAGAGGGTCTTACTTATCGCAAGAGCTGCTTGCCTTTGCACATTTTGGAAAATTATAACCGTGTCCTCATGGAAGCCATTTAGAAAACAACAGAAATAGTTTTTGTGGTGGTTATTGTCATAAGTTGCAAGATAGAAAAGCATGTTTCAGGTTTGAGTCCGGGAATCTCCAACTCAGCTGGAAAGTAGGTGCACTGAACTTATTTATCTTCTTTTTAAAATATATTTTCATTGATTTCAGAGAGAGACAGAAACATCAATGATGAGGGAGAATCACTGATTGGCTGCCTCCTGCATGCCCCACACTGGGGATGGAGCCGGCAACCCGGGCATGTGCCCTTGGCCAGAATCGAACCCAGGACCCTTCAGTCCAGTCCACAGGCCGACGCTCTATCCACTGAGCCACACCAGCGAGGGCAGTGCACTGACCCTAGCTGGGCTAGCTGGGAAGGTGGGACTCCCCCAAGCTGCTTTTGGCCAGGACGCACGTGTTTGCCTGGTCACGGCGGAGGGGTGGATGGGTGTCTTAAGGGAAGCGAGAGCCAGCAAGAGAGTGCGAGGCCTGTCAGCGAGACGCCGGCTACCCACGCGGGAAGAGTGGTTTCACAGGATGTGGTTTCCTAGAGAGCTCCCTGAGGTTAGTGAGCCCCGGTAAACTGGCTTTGGGGGGTAGGGGGCCTCGTTAATTAATCGGGTGACTAGTGTTTAGTTCGGAGCAGGAGGTGAGGTAGTCCTTGGCTTGGCTCACTCATCGGTGTCAATTAGCCTCCACCTGCCGGGGTTAGGGCTCCGCACAGCCCAGCTGCTGCCCCGGCCGGTGGGTGCTGAGCCCCTGGTGCGGCCCTCCTCGGCTTCACGGTGAGGAGCTGAGGCTCCAGAGCAGGGTCCTCAAACTTTGTAAACAGGGGGCCAGTTCACTGTCCCTCAGACTGTTGCAGGGCCGGACTATAGTTAAAAAACACACACAAAACTATGAACAAATTCTGTGCACACTGCACATATCTTATTTTAAGCAGGACAGGCAGCGGCGGCAAAAACACCCGGCATGTGGCCCGCGGGCCATAGTTTGAGGATGCCTGCTCCAGAGGCTACACCTCGCACAGGTCCCCCTGAGGTGGCAGGTTTGGAACCTGGGTCTCTGGTGTTTGGTGTCCACACATGGCCTGTCTGCTCAGTGTGACGGGGACTCTAACCCAGTGGCCATTCACGTTGGCGAGGTGGCACGGGAATCCGAGGGCTGCTGACGCACCCTGACTCGCAGAGGCCCTCAGAACTGGGTGCTAGAGCACACACTGCTGCCTGCGTGGACCAGGCCTGTCCTGGGTGTGGAGGGGACAGTGTGCATGAGAGACACCCCCTCGGGGAAAGGTGACAGCCACACCCGCCAGGGACAGTTGCCAGAGAGGGAGGAGGTGCCTGGCTGCTGAGGCGACGCCCACATTCCCTCCTCCCACACCTCCGAGCGCTGGGAACCAGCGGTCCTGGCTCTCGAAGGTCACAGTTAAACACCTTCCTTTTGCTTTTGTGACTTTCCTGAGCCACTGCTGGGCTGACCCTGTCCAGCCCTGGCTCCCGCTGATTGCTCCTCAACCTCCCTGAGCCCCATGTCCTCCCTGAGCCTCAGGGCCTTCCTGTCTCTAGGGCTCTCCACTTCCTGCCACCCTATTGCCGGCCTGGCTGACCTCGTCCATCCCCCCCCTGTCTCAACCTGCACTCCCCTGCTGGCTCCCATGTCCCATCCGCCTGTTCAGACCTCTCTGGCGCTTCGGCCTCGATTCCAAACATCCCATAGCTGGTTCCTGTCCCACCCACCTTGCCAGGTCTGCCCAGAGCTCAGCCGGGCACCCAGAGCACCCATGGCTCGCCTTTTCTCTTACACACCCCTCCCCATTCCAGCGGTCACTCAGCCCTGGAGACTGCACCCTCCCAGATACCCCCTTCCCCCCAACCCTCACCCTGCCTGCCTGTCACCCAGTCCTCTTCCTCTCCCACCTGTGGTTTGGTGGGGTCCTGACTGGCTGCCTTGGGACTTCTGTGCCTGTTCGTCTCAGGCAGGTGAGCTTGGAGCTCTGGAGAGAAGGGAGCGCCATGTCCTCATCCAGAACCTGAACCCACTCCGTGCTCAGGGCTGTCGGGGAGTCAGGCTCTGAGTCCAGGTGGATCTCAGGACTTTGTTCACAGGAACAAGTGAGAGAGTTCATCAAGCAGCGCGTTCGCAGTGTGGAGTGGCTTCATCACTGAGATTTGGGGACCTTTCTGTCTTTTATGTTCTTTGTTACACCAGCTTGTTGGCTAATGGGAGATTCTGTGGGTTTTCAAAGATGTCAAACGCTCCCTTCTGGTAGGTTCTCCAGCAGTGTGCGCACGAGGACCTCGTGGAGTTGGCGCTGCCCCAGCTGGCCCAGGCCGTGACCGTGTATGAATTTCTACTGGCGAAGGCGAGTGTCCTGAAGGGTCCAGGGGTGACTGGGGTCATTTAAAGGTGTCCTTCACCTTTAGGTTAGGAGCCAGGCCTTCTGCAGTCCTTTCCCTCCGGACAGAGCTGGTGAGGCTGCTGGTGCTGCCAGAGGCCCCGGTCTCCGCCGGCAGCTTTAGCTTCTGTGGGAGGCACCGAGGGGGCACGGCCCTGGGACCCACCACCCTCCCTCCCTGGCTTCTTCCACTCTGGCTCCCCCGTGCTGGTGCCTGCAAGCCGGGCTCTGGTGGGGTCCTGACTGGCTGCCTTGGGACTTCTGTGCCTGTTTGTCTCACTCTGGGGAGCCCACTCTGATGCTGCGCCTGGGCCCCTGCACCCACACGGCACACCTCCCAGCAGCTGTGAGGGAAAGGACGCCCATCCTCAGGCCGTTCTATGTCCCCTTTGCTCTCAGGCCCACTCGGTTAGTGCTGCGGGCGCAGTGCTGGGCACACAGGCTCTCACTGGGCAGTGAAGGGAACGCCTGCCTGGGACAGGCCGAGGCGAGGGCTGAGGAACCCGTCTCCTTCCCTCTGCACGTCTTTCTGTATTTTCCCTCCCATTGCCTCCGGTGTAATCGCTTTTTCATTTTTATCTTCACTAAAGGCTGAGAAAGGTCACGCAGCACAGCCTTTGTTCCCAGCCGTGTACAAGGAGTTTGAAGAGTTGCATCAGATGGTTAAAAAAATGTGTCAGGATTACCTTCGTGGCCCCAGCCTGCGTTCTCAGGAGCCCCTGGAGATAAAGGATCCCGAGGTAAGGGTCCCTCGGGAAGTGTTCTGCTCGGAAGGAAGGCCGGTTCTGAAGGAGCACGTGTTTCCGTAGTGACATCGGCACTCTTGGCCGCTCTGTCATTCTTTCCCTTCATGTGAAGTCGATGAATGCCGTCTTCAGGGAACTGGGAAATGCAGATGAGCTCCAGGAAGTCCACATCACCGATCCTCCTGCCGCTGATCACGGTTCACAGGGTCCTTCGTTATGTAGATTTTGGGTTACACACAGCCCAGGGGTCTTGTTTGTGGGTTTTTTAAAAAAATACAATTGACTTTTCACAGAGAGGAAGGGAGAGGGATAGAGTCAGAAACATCGATGAGAGAGAAACATTGATCAGCTGCCTCCTGCACACCCCCTCATGGGGATGTGCCTGCAACCAAGGTACATGCCCTTGACCGGAATCGAACCTGGGACCCTTCAGTCTGCAGGCTGACGCTCTATCCACTGAGCCAAACCAGTCAGGGCTTGTTTGTGGCTTTGACAAATTTCTCATTTCAATGTCATTGTCATCAAATTGCCTTTAGCTATATTGGGTCCTTGATAGAAATGGATTTTTGTTTGTTTTGTTTTGTCCTTCTTCTTTGTGTGTTTTTTCTTTTGCTTGTTTGTTTCTGATAGAAATGTTTTGAAAAAGACCTGGTTTGGTTTATTTTGGATACAAGCCTTGGCTGCAAGGACATGTACCACGTGGTCAGGGAGAATCGCCTCATCCCACTGCCGTGCCTTGGAGCAGTTCTCTGACCCAATAAGTCCCCACCCTGTTTGCAGGGGGACAGTGTCAGGTCACTGGATGCTAAACTTGCTGACCCCTGGCCTCTCCTCTGACCTTGATCTTCCCTTGCTTCCCCACCGCCCCCCTCACGTTCTTGGTGTTCTCTCCGTGATCTGTGCATAAATGCCGACCGCTCTCCATGATGACCTCCACACCTGCTGCTTCACACGTGGAACCTGGCATCATCCTCCAGCAGCTGTGGTCCCACATGGGCAGCTGCCAGGGCCACCCAGGCTGTGACAGAGAAGCTGGGGTCCAGCCCGGGCTCCCAGCCTCCCAAACCTACGTTATTAAGCTTGTGGTGACACTAAAGAGAGCGTTTTAAATTTTATTAAAAACCTTGCTGGTGTCTCCTGACCTACTAATCCAGCTGCTCCGGAGGCGGCATTTCACCACTAGCTCTTCTACCTCACACTGACCTTCACTTTTCCCTGTTCGGACGGCACCTTGCTGTACGGAGGGACTTCGCAGACTCCAAGGCAGGCTTTCAATCCTACACCCTGTGCTCCTCAGGTTGCTGAGTCCTTGGGAATCACGGAGGAATTCCTGCGCAAGGAAGAAACACACACAGACGGCATTCGACACACGTGCAGTGGCCGGGAAGCCGCTAGCCCGCCGAAGAGGGAGAATGAGGTGGGTCAGCGGGGCATGGCCCTGTCTGTCATGCGGATAGCTGGGTTTGACCTCACTCTCAGCTCCGCTCCAGGAGGGGAGGTGCGGGCCTCCTGCTCTTTCCGTTCTGCTGACTGTCCGCTCTCCCTAGACCGCCGAGGAGACACTGACTTCAGCGAAAAGGACCAGAGGGGCAGCTCTGCTCCAGGAGCCCCCCGAGGCCTCCGCCTGCAGCAGTGGCGTGAGGGCTCCAGCGGAAGACACCGGCGGCCAGCAAGGGTAAGATGCTGTCGTGGTTATGGCTGTGGCTCTGTGGCCACATTTAAGAGAGCCCTCCGGTTTCTCAAGAGCTTTATCTCGGCTTTCCCACGTTCTGTCGCTCATCTGCGTCCCCGGGGATCTCAAGATCTTGGAGGTTTTCTTGGGTCCTGTGTTGAAATGAAGAGCTGCCGTGTGGTGGTGGATGGTGGGCCAGGAGGGGCCCCAGGACCCGCCCGAGCCTGGCTAGGCTTTCAGGAGACTGGGCTCCGATGCCAGCTGAGACGTAGCATTTGCAAACCTGATGTTCTCTGGCTTTCAGTCCCGCCCTGATGGGGCACCGTGAATCTGGGCATGTTGAGAACCATGGGAAACTCTTTCAAGCCAGCTTCACGGGGCCGCCCGCTGGTGTGGGTCTGATTAAAGAGGCCTCTCCGTTGCTTAATCCTGCAGGGGGAAAGGGGGACAGGTTTACTCATGAGAACAGGGAAAGCTCTGACCCTGGGGACCCAGCTCCCCTGCCCACGGGCTGCACTTTCTCTCGTGGCTTCGTCCATCCCGGGCAGCAGGAGTTTATGTTTTCCTTTTTCTGGACATGCGCGTGGACAGCTTGTTTTGGATAATGAATGCAGCGCACAGACCATGACCCAGCATGCGAGTGACTTCCCGTTTCCCTTGCCGTTTAAGGTTTGCCCTTCGAGTAAACGGGACCGCCTGTCCCCATCGGGAGGAAGGCCACATCACACCGAGGGCTGCGGGCGACACCAGCGTGGGCTGGGCCAGCAGCTGAAAGCACTTGCTGGGGTAGCAGCCAGGAGCCTGTGGGTGGAGCCCCGCTTGTGTGGGGCTGTCGGTGGGCCGGGCCTTCACGCTCAGCCTGGACAGCCAGGGGTGCTGACCAGGAGCCGGCCGCAGCGAGCCCCACCGAGGATGCGCAGGGACACTCTGCAGACCTGGGTGGCGGGGACTCCGCTGCGGCTCCATGTCCGCGGGAGGAGTGGCTTCCCTGCTGCCTGGCAGGGATGGAAACTTGGAGTGCCAGTGAGGCCTGCTCACATGGCAGCGGTCCCTGCGCCAGAGAAAGTCTCGTCCCTGAAGCCCCATGTCCCAGCCAGAGCCTGTGCTGTCCATTGGGTGGGTCCTGGGGCCACGCACGGGCACGCGGAGCTTGGACCAGTCACCCTTCAGAACCCTGACCTGAGGGAACTGGAGAGCGTGGTCGCCATGGGTGAGGCCATGGCTTTGAGATCGCCTGTGGGTGCCAGGAGCTGGTGTCTTCCCCCTCCGAGCGCTGCTGCTGTAGTGTCTAGGAGGCGGGCATTGTCCACCAGCCCTGAGCGGAGCAGCCGGCTGGCAGCCAGGCCCACCGGGAAGGTTTCCTCCAGAGACCAAAGCGCAGAGCTCTCCCTGCCAGAGGGAGTCGGAACGCAGCCCGACTTACTTTATGCAGAGGGTCTATTTCAAGGCATGTATATTTTTCTAATGTGAATACTGACACTGATGAGCCTTTTATTTATAAAGAATGATGCCTTTCCCCCCATCGCCTACCTTTTTCTCTACCTTCTCATCGCAGTGGTGGCTGCGGGATATTGGTAATGAATTCCCAGTCGTCCATCTGCCTCTCAGCACCACTCACCGTCCCTGGGTGCCCTCCCTGCTCCCCAATGGGAAGCAGGACGGCAGGGGGTCTCTGCATGGTTCTATGGAGGGGAGTGAGCAGAACAGGTGGAGCCCCGTCCTGTGATGCCCGTCGGGCAACTCACACAGCAGCGGGTCAGACACACACACACTTTCCACTTACAGGACAGTGCTCTGCTGCATGTCCCAGTGCATCTGCACTTCACCCGGGCAGGAGCCGCTGTGAGTGGGCAGTGAATTTCACGATGGAATGAGAGCGCCCTGGTCGCACCGTGCAGTTGAAAGCACAGGAGGCCCTGGCAGAGCCACAGGCCTCTGCTCGGGGAGCCTGTGTCGCTCCTCGGACAGCGTTGGCGGCCCCGAACCCGAGCCAGATCTTACACTGCTTCCTCCTCACAGCACCACACGTGCAGACGGAAGGAGCGGAAATCCCCCTCCCCGTCGGGAACTGTCTTCTGTCTACCTGGTGCTTACAGTTTAGAGGCTGAAATTAGGAGTGGGCATGGAGGCCTCAGAGCATAGACTACACATGCCACCGAGTACAGCGTAGGGGCCCCTGGACCTCGAGGGGACTGTGTCCAGCACTTCTCATGGCGCCCGTCCGTGGTCAGCACTGCACCCTTGCAGGGCCCCGAGGCACAGGCCCCTCACTCCACCCCCCGCCCCAGATCTTGGATTGGGGACAGCCAAACAGGAAGAGGGCCCTGGGAGAGTTGGTCTTTCATGCCCTCTGAGGTCCTTTTATTTTTTTAAATTTATTTTATTGATCTTAGGGAGGAAGGGGAGACAGAGGGAAACATCAGTGTGAGAGAGAAACATCCATCTGTTGCCTCCCACACACGCCCCAACCAGGGACCAAACCTGCAACCTGGGCATGTGCCCTTGCTGGGCATTGAACTGGTGACCTTTGTTGCAGGGGACAGTGCTCCCACCAACTGAGCCAGCCGGGCAAGGATGAAGTCCATATCATGTATGTATGTATGTATGTACTTATAATCCTCCCTTGAGGATATTTTTTTCTTTCTTGTTTTTTTTTTTAGAGAGAGTGGCAGGGATGAGGAGAGAGAAGAAACATCAATGTGAGAGAAACACATCAATTGGATGCTTCCTGCTCATGCCCCGACCAGGGCTGGGCTTAGCCTGCAACCAAAGTACATGCCCTTGACTTAAGTTAAACCCTCGACCCTTTAGACCGTAGGCTGACACACTAACCGCTGAGAAAACCAGCCAGGGCTCCACTGATTTTTTTTAGAGAGTGTGGCAGTGAGGGGAGGAAGGGGAGAAAGACATCGATGTGAGACACACCCATTGCCTCCTGCATGTGCCCAGACTGGGGCTGGGGATTGAACCTGCAACCCAGGTAGGTGCACTCAACTGGGAATTGACACTGTATCCACTGAGCTACACTGGCCGGGGCTCCATATATATTTTTAATAATATATTTCTATTGATTTCAGAGAAGAAGGGAGGGAGAGAGAGAGAAACTTCAATGGTGAGGATAATTGATGTAGCCAGCCACCCAGTCATGTGCCCTGACCAGGAATTACGCTGTGACCTCCTGGTCCATAAGGCAGCTAGATGCTCACCCACTGAGCAACACTGGCCAGGCAGGGCTCCTTATGTTTAAAATAAATCCTTTTCTTCGTCTAGGGAATAGCACAGCCATAGTTGATAGATGTCAAGCATTACCGAAGGGCCTTGAGCAGTGCCGGCCCGACCTCAGCCCTCAGTCCCCCTCCGCCGAGGCTTTCTCCTCGTGTCTGAACCTGGCTGCCTTGCTGCTTGCTTTGCTCATGTTAGATGTTGGCCATGGATGAACCACTGAGACGTGGGGACACGGTGCATGTGCCTTCCCCCGCACCCCTTGCATGGCTGCCCCTCACATGCCATGTTCGCATCTGCTTCGCGCACTAAACTGCAACCATGGTTCCTGTGAGCCTGAGCACTACTGTGACGGCATTTTCTTGTAAGAGCTTTGTCTTTCCTAGAGATTATTGCCTTTTTTTCATTTGCTTAGTTTTCTTTCTTTTTTGCTATTCATTTTTTAACAAAACCATATATGCATATAGATTAAAGTGTCAACTTTCTAGGACTTTTGTGTTTCGTTTTGTTTTAACTGATTTCAGAGAGAGGAAAGGAGAAATAGAAACATCTTAACTAATAAAAGCATAATATTGAAATTAACCGTTTCTCCGGGAGGGGGTAAGCCAAGCCCACCAGCCAATCAGGGCGGCTGTATGTAAATTAGCCCAGCCAAGGTGGCGGAGGTCTCAGCCCCGGGAGAAGCGGTGTGCGGCGCTGGGGTCCCGCAAGGCAGATGAAAGACCTCTGCCTTGGGGGAGCCAGGAGGGGAGGAACAACTTGGCGGAGGTGCAACCTGGGCGGGGAGGAGCCAGCCAGCCTATGGCCACTGGCAGGAGGAGCAGGTCTGGCCAGCGATGGCCGCAGGGCAGCTGGGGGCTGGGGGAGCGAGCCAACCCAGGCCCCCCGAGGCTGCCCTGAGGCCTGGAAGTAGATCTGTGAACGCGGGGGTGCGTAACCTCCATGTGTGCCCGTGCCCCCCCCCCCGCCCCCCCGCAATGGATTTCAGGCGGCAGAGCAGCCTCAGGAGCGGAGGGACCGAGCCAGCTCCGCCCCCGAGGCTGAGGCCTGGAAATCGGTGCAAACGGGGCACACAGCACGCACAGAGGTGTGCCCTCCGTGTGTGCTGTGTGCCCTGATGGATTCCAGGGTCCCAAACTGTGAGAGGGCACAGGCCGGGATGAGGGACTCCCCCACCCCCGCCGAGTGCACAAATTTTTGTGCACTGGGCCCCTAGTCAATGATGAAAGAGAATCATAGATCAGCTGCCTACTACTAGGGATGGAGCCCAGAACCTTGGTATGTACCCTGATAGGTTACAACCTCTGGGTTCATAGGTCAACGCTCCACCATGGGGGCACACCAGCGGGCTAAGACTTATTTTTTTAAAAGCAGCCCTCTTTCCGTATGACATGCAATGTCCACAGCTGAGCTCTGTGTAGGACATTGTGTTACTTTCATGTTTTAGTGTTTCCAGGAGTTAGCTTTAACCAGAGGTACTTATCACGACTTCATCCCCAACCCCATTCTCTGTTTTGCTGATCCCGTTCTGTTCCTTTACTGCCCACTGGGCAGATTTCTGGAGGCAGAGGAAAGCGCTGTTCTTCATGACATCGCTGCTCTTTCCGATAGGAAGTATTCTGTAGATTATTTTACAACTAGAGGCCCAATGCACAAAGATTCGTGCAAGCATAGGCCTTTCTTCCCCTGGCTGCTGGCACCACCTTCGCTCCGGCCCAGAGCTGCCTTTCTGCCTCTCGCCTTGTCGCGTCAATTTGTATATTCCCTCCTTACTGGCTGTGTGCACCACCATCTCTGTCACAAAGTTATGGTCAATTTGCATATTCCATCTTTATTAGGATTGTGTGATGACTTTGGAATCAACAAACAGCCGGAGACCTCATCTGTTCCTTTGATCTCTCTCTGTTTTGTGACAGATCTCCAGGCGAATGCCACTGGAATAATGTGTTCTTCACTTCGCTCTTTTACTTGTGTCTGTCCTCCGCAGTATCCTTTCCATTAATTCTGGGTGCTCAGGGATGAGGCATCAAGGGACATGAAATGTCCTAGAAAGGCCTAGAAGTTGTTCTGTGTCTCCTCTGAAGAGCATTTATTCTCTAAGTGCCCCCTCACCCCGTTTCTGGACCCTCCCCGTGGCCTGGGGCTGGAGACCACAGCCTGCCCTGAAGCAGCAGGGTATCATTCCTGCCAGATGCCTGCTACGGCATCCTGCTTTCGTGTGGTTAGATTTTTACAAATACTGCGCAGGTAGAGGCAAGGGAACCTCTAAGCACTGTGGCCTTTAATGCTCTGATAGGCCATGGCACAGTGTGAGGCCAAGGAGAATGGGGGCGACTCAGGACAGTCCCTGTCACGTATGAAGCCGTTTTTTTTGGGGGGGGGCACTTTTCTTTCCTTTCCTTGGAAGCACTTGCTCCTGGGACCTTGAATTTCAGTTTCTCGAGGTTACAGCCCATATCCCATAGCACGTGTCTGGGAGCAATGGCAGAAGCGACCCCCTCCAAAGTTCAGTTGCAAATATTGCCAAACTATAGGATTTATGCCAGAAGGACGACATGGAAGAAAACTCACTCGCTGGTGGCATCCTCAATATGCAAACAGGCAAGTTTTTGTAGGAAGTTTTCATTTCATGATCCCATCTTTGCGCAGTTATCTCTATAGTATTTTTTTAAAAATATATTTTATTGACTTTTTACAGAGAGGAAGGGAGACGGACAGAGAGTTAGAAACATCGATGAGAGAGAAACATCAATCAGCTGCCTCCTGCACACTCCCTACTGGGGTTGTGCCTGCAACCAAGGTACATGCCCTTGACTGGAATCGAACCCGGGACCCTTCAGTCCGCAAGCCCACACTCTATCCACTGAACCAAACCGGCTAGGGCTATAGTATTTTTTTAAGTAAGTTTTTATTGATCAGATTATTACAGTTCCTATTTTTTCCCCCCATAGCTCCCCTCCATCCAGTCCCACCTCACCCCATGCCCTTACCCCCTCCACTGCACTGTCCTTGCCCATAGGTGTTTTTGTCCAGTCTCTTCCCACACTCCTCTCCCCTCAAGAATTGTCAATCCACTTCCTTTCTATGCTCCTGATTCTATTATATTCACCATTATTCTATTATATTCATATTTTTATTCTTTTTAAATTCACTTGTTGATATGTATTTGTTGTCACTTTGTTGTTCATAATTTTTATCTTTACCTTTTTCTTCTTCCCCTTCTTAAAGAAGACCCTTCAGCATTTCATATAATACTGGTTTGGTGGTGATGAACTCCTTTAGCTGGTTTTTATCTGTGAAGCTTTTTGTCTGACCTTCAATTCTGAATGATAGCTTTGCTGGGTAAAGTAATCTTGGTTGTAGGTTCTTGCTATTCATCACTGTATTTCTTGCCACTCCCTTCTGGCCTGCATGGTTTCTGTTGAGAAATCAGCTGCCAGTTGTATGGGTGCCCCTTGTAGGTAACTAACTGTTTTCCTCTTGCTGCTTTTAAGATTCTCTGTCTTTTGCCCTTGGCATTTTAATTATGATATGTCTTGGTGTGGTCCTCTTTGGACTCCTCTTGTTTGGGGTTCTCTGCGCTTCCTGGGCTTATATTTCCTTCGCCAGGTAGGGGAAGTTTTCTGTCATTATTTCTTCAAGTAGGTTTTCAATATCTTGCTCTCTCTCTTCTTCTGGCACCCTCATAATTAATTCGGACGTTGGTATGCTTGAAGTTGTCCCAGAGGCTCCTTACACTATCTTCATGTTTTTGGATTATTTTTTTCCTTTTGCTTTTTCAGTTGGGTGTTTTTTAAACTTCTTTGTATTTCCAATATTTGACTTGAGTCTTGGGATCCTCTAGTCTGCTGTTGGATCTCTGTATATTATTCTTTATTTCAGTCTGTGTATGCTTAATTTCTAGTTGGTCCTTTTTCATACTCTTGAGGGTCTCACTAAATTTCTTGGAGGTTTCTAGAAAACTCTTGAGTAACCTTAGAACCGTGGTTTTAAACTCTATATCCAGTAGTTTGCTTTTCTCCATTTCTTTCATTTGTGACATGTCTCTTTGTCTCCGCATTTTGGCTGCTTCCGTGTTGATAGAGTAGGTTTGCGTGCTAGGTGTCCTATAGGGCTCAGTGGCTCAGCCAAACAAGTCACCTGAGGTGGACACTCTTGATGCACGCCTTTGTGGGCTGTGTGCACAGTCTTGTCATAGTTAAGCCTTGATTGTTGTTGGTATCACTGGGAGGAAATGACCTCCAGGCCAATTGGCTGTGAGAATCAGCTGTGTCTATGGTGGGAGAACTTCTGTGCTGGAGACACCCTTATGGGGCAAGACTTCCTTCAGTGGGGCTTTGGTGCCCACTGAGACTGCCCCTGAGTGTGTCCCTTATGGATGTCAAGAGTTGTAATCTGGATGGTCTCACTCTGACCACTGGGTACACTGGCTCTTGGATCTCCAAGGAGGTGCAAAGTCCGCCTCTGCCTGAGGCCACCCAGCAGGAGCTACAGAGAGATCCGCAGATTCCTCCTCTTTGTTTGGGGTTTGGAGGTGCCCGGATGAGGCCCAGCTGTGAAGCAATGCAAGCTGCTGACAAGCCTTAGGCCTCCTTTTGGAAACATTGGGGTTCCTTGACCCAGGGCCAGGCCATTCATATGCAAAAGCCTCTGCTCACAGCTTGGGTGGGGTTGTAAATTGGGTGGGGTGGGGTCTCAGGGAATCACAGGGCAGTGCAAATAGCAATGGTTGCCTGTCGGCCCCGCCCCGATAGGTCCCTGGGCTCTGTGTCCCGCGGCCCTGTGCAGGAACAATGAATGCTGCGAGCATCTCTGAGAGAAAGCCACTCTTGTGTTCCGGCCTGATGCCAGACAGTCCAGTTTCTTCTCATATTAGTTGGTCCTTTTTCATATTCGAGTGTCGCCCAGAACTGGAGTTCAGAGCAGTCAGGAGTTTGTATCTCACTCCCACTTGAAAAAGAGCACAGCGTACCCAGTTGCCAGCCTGTTTCTCATGTCTCTCTACCTCTGCTCTTCTGCACCTCCTGCCAGTCCATGTGTGCTTTTCTCTTTCCCTCTAGTTGTCGAACTTACACTCAGCCAGCCTTCCCGTGGTTCTGAGTGATGTCCGTCTTGTCTTTTAGTTGTAGTTTTGATGTGGTTGTGGGAGGCAGCAAGTTCAGGTGTTTACCTATGCCATCTTGGTCTCTGGTACTTTTCGTTAATCCTCACCCGAGGATATTTTTCCATTGGTTTTAGAGAGTGGAAGGGACGGGGAGAGACGGAGTAACATAGATGTGAGAGAGACATATCGAAGGGTTGCCTCCTGCATGTGCCCCGACCGGGGCCAGGGATTGAGCCTGCAACCCATGTGCATGTCCTTGACCAGAACGGAGCTCAGGACCCTTCCGTCTGTGGACCAACACTACCCACTGAGCCAAGCAGGCCAGTGCAGGGTATTTTTACAGATTTCAGAGAGTGAGGGAGAGGGAGGGAGGGAAACATCAATGGTGAAGGAATCACTGATTAGCTGCCTCCTGCACACCCCGCTTGGGATTGAGCTGGCAACCGGGGCATGTGTCCTGACCAGGAATCGAACTTTGACCTCCTGGTTCATGGGTTAACGCTCAACCACTGAGCCACACCAGCGTGGCAAACTCTGTATTATTTTAAACATTAGCTGTAATTACAAAACTAGTCTCAAAAATTCAAACAATACAGATAAGTATAAAGTAAAAACACTAAAACCAGAGATTTTCTACAAAATGCAACCTGTGTAAAATACACCTGAGTTACAGAAACAAGATCACACCATCCTTCCATTCCACTCATTTATTTTGTGGGAGGTCCTCGGGGGTGTCGGGTTCACTGTGGGTCCCGGTGACACTGTGTGGCAGACAGTACGCAGCAAACACAGTGCGCTGGTGAACTGGTCCAATCTGAATGCCCTAAGGTGGTCAGGCCAGAGCCCTGGGTCCCACGTGCAAGACTGTTCACTGCGAGTGCAGCAGAGGCCAGCGGAGCAGGAAGGCCTGGAGAGCAGCGAGAAGCCTGGAGTCATAGTGCGCGGTGCCCCGTCTCGAGCAGCATGCTTTCCAGAAGCAGCCTGCTGTCGCTCTGCACGTAGGGCTGGTGCAGCCACAGCGACAGGTAGGTGAGGGAGAGGTCGTGGTCTGCGGTGTGCGCCAGCTCCTCCACGATGGTGCGCTTCAGGAGGAGCTCTGCCCCATACATGTCCGAGAGGCGGCGGGAAGCCTCATCTGTAACAAATGCAAGTCTCCCCTTAATGGCAGCCACACAAGGAAGCACCTGGGCGGGAAGCTGCTGCCTAAACGCGATTCAGCTACGGTGCAGCCGTCAAGAGGTGAAGGACCAGCCGGAGCTGCGGCCCTCGGCAGGAGCATGCAGTAAGTACAGGAAATGACGACTAACTCTAACCTCCTAACGACTGGGAACCTGCAAGGCTAAAATGGGAGGTTAACCTCAAACTGACAACTCTGCAATACGCACCAGTTAGCTGGTTTCACCCGCTTCTCACTGAGAAGTGAGATCTCAGTCGATATAAAGTAGCTTAGCCCTTCTTTTGAACTAATAAAGCTAAAAACCACCTTACTTCATAGGGTTATGAAAGCAAAGGGTTCCATTGCCCAAGCAGCCTTCTCCCATGAGGTTCACTGAAGTTTTTTCTTTATTCAAACAAAACAAAAGGCAAAAGAACCATCTTTAAAAAAAGATTTCATTCTACCCACTGGTTTAAAGGGCCAGTCATGGCAACCTGCTTCGTGGGTCTCTAATTATGTTTTTATTATTCTTTATTAATTAGGTGATTAACGATTAAGCCACGAATAAATGCTCTATTTATTTAGATACCAGCAGGCTCCTGCCCTCCTAAGGGATCATCTTGAATTAAATGTCACAGCGTGTGGGCATGCCAGGTCTGAATGGCACCAAAGGCTCTCCGCACGCATCCAACAACAGAGGCAGCGCGGACTCACAGAAGTAGGTGGTGGGCCACGTGTGAAACAGGGGCGGCCGGCTGCTGTCCTGCCCGTAATGGTAATTTTCCAGCTCACAGACTCCCTTGGTAGTTGAAGACAGCTTTTCCATCTTCACCTGTATCTTGGTCTAAAACGACATTAATTTGGGATATGAGAATTGTAGGTAGAGCACAGGAGGTTTATCTTGGTGCAATGCTGTGAGCTCACTCCAGCAGTTCAGATCTTTCTGGCACACCAGGAAGATGGCAACGCCTGCCTGAGCCCCTCCCAGAACCGCCTACACAGTACCCTGACCTTTATGCTCACTGGCTCCCCTAAGATGATGTTCCATGATTGGCCACCTCCACCTATAAATACTCTGTACTTCCGCAATAAAATTAGACCTGCATCACAGAACCTGGTCTCCGGAGTCGTGCATGCAAGCGTCCTAGCGCTAGGGGCTCCGTCGTCCTCACCTCTGGGAAATCCCCTGCTTCAAGAATAAGATTTAAAATCTACTCCCATCTCAGATTCAGTAACTCCTTAAGGTTTCAAAGCGAAGACACAGAAGTCTGTTGAGACCAAAAGTCCAGTAATTCCACCCTGTTGGCTCCATGTACAGCAAATCCAGGCAACGGAGGCAGATGGCTGCTATGATGTCACTCACCTGGATCACTTCAGTAGCCACCCCATTTCCAGCCCCACTTCACCGATTCCCCAAAGACCGGCAGGAACCAATCCCCAGGCAGGCTCCTGCTTTTGTGGAAGGCAATGGGGAGCCAGTAAATGAGCTCGTTTCTGATTCTTTCATCAACTGCCTGAGTTTACTGGATCCTCTTTGAGGAAGAAGAGGGTAAAGGGGGGATACCTGCTCCGTCTTCTAACACAGCACAGCCCCAGGTGAGAGGGAAGGCCGAGTCCTGAGGACAGGACAATTACAAAAACCTAATCCTTGAGAGGAGACAAGTAGCCCGCACATCAAAATAGCCCGAAGAAGGTATTGCACTTCAGCCTACAGAAAAGGCTGGCCCTCGCTGGTGTGGCTAGAGCGTTGGCCTGCGGACTGAAGGGTCCTGGGTTTGATTCTGGTCAGGGAACATGCTTGGGTTGCAAGCTCAATCCCCAGTAGGGGGCCTCCAGGAGGCAGCTGATAAATGATTCTCTCTCATCATTGATGTTTCTATCCCTCTCTCTCTTCCTCTCTATTATCAATAAAAAATGTATTTAAAAAAAGAAGAAGAAAAGAAAAGGCTAAGTCCCCAACACACCAGAAAACTTTTCCAACAGGAGAAGGTAAAACATCAAGACTTGATGTTCACGGGTGAGTGACAGTTACCCAAGTTCCCACACGCAAACCCCCATCCCTGTGCCCTGCAAAGAGGTGACGAGTCTTGTCCATGTTTGGTGGCCAGTATGCGGGAGAGTGACCGTCAGTCATCTATCCATTAACCCCTGCGACCGATTCTTATGTGCCAGCCAGGGCCCCAGCCAGTGCCCATGGAGCCTACTTCTGTACCAGCTGCCAGCTAAGAATGGGCCTCTCCATGGTTGAATACAAATCAAGAAAGGAATACATGTGAGACGTGAGAATTACGTGAAATTGAAATTTCTAAGCCCATAAATAAGGCTTTGCTGCAGCACAGCTACCGCCATGCGCCTCCAGACAGAGCTAAGTGGTGACGAGATGCCGGGGGCCCACAAAGCCTTGGCATGTTGACCGTGGAGCTCTGTGAGGGGGCGCCTGGCACCGGACAGCACACAGACCAAGAGAACAAAGGTCTAGGACAGCACCTTGGGAAGTCAAGACTTAAAGGACAGGCAGAGGAAGAGACCAACAGAGGAGGCTGAGGAGGGAGGATCCAACAGTGAGCAGGGAAGACCGCCCTCGTGTCCTGAGAGCCAGGCAGCCCGACACGCCCCGGGGCCTCGGGTCTTACCAAGCCATCCAAGGTGGCCCGCAGCTCCTCACACAGAGCCTCGAGTTCCGCGCTGTACTCCCGCGGCCTCTGCTCTGCATTCTCATCGCAAGCCGGGCTGCAGCCCTCTAACTCGATCTTGTCTTTATTCCTGGACGAAATGGAAGAGGGGCAACAAAACACAGTCCGTAAGCTAAGCTCGCCTCAGGCGTTAGGGTAAACTCATGCACGCGTGTGTTATCCACGTAATGGTGTCAGACGGTCGGCAAAGGTGTCGCTTGTTGTTAAACGTGTTCACTCAATGACATATGCAATGAATACATCCGACAGTGACTCAATTTGCACGAGAGGGTGGGGTGCTGGTGAGGAAGATGAGGAAGACGGGGGCCACACCCCAGAGTTCACAAGCTGGGGATGCCTTGTGTAGAGTGAGGCTGTGACCCATGGGGCAAGACACTGATCTAGCGGAGTCACAAGCAAACGGAAGGAAGAAATTCCACGTGAAAGAGATTGGAGAATGCAGAGCACCGCTCAGGACCGGCTGAGCCGGCTTCCAGAAAAACGCAGCAGAGGCTCGAGGCACCTCTGTTGGCGCCAGCGGCCTCGCCAGCAAGGAAAGCCTGGACTCGCCTGTAGACACAGGAGAGCTGGAGAATAAACGTATATAATTAGGACTTTGAGAAGGTTAAGAAAACATATATACATGGTGTCCCCAAAAGTGTATACACACTTACCAGCTGGTAGCTTAATTTTGGGAACGAAATATACTTTAGTAAACGCTGCCTTTATAACTGTTCAAAGTGTGTGCATGTATTTTTTTGGTGACACCATCTGTATATATAATCTAACCTGGAGACAGCAACAGATCCCACAGGCGACGGGCTCAGTCCCCACGAGTGACCCTCCCAGGGGTCCAAGTTGTTACCTGTACTTCTGACTGACAGGCTGTAAATCGAGGGACCCCACGACCCTGTCCTGCAGTTCAAGTCATTTGCTAGAGTGACTCACGGGACTCAGGAAAACAAGTTACTCAACAGATTCCGGGCTTATGACAAAGGGTATTAAAAGAGCAGCCGATGAAGAGGCACACGGGGCGAGGCCCAGAGGGGCCCCAAGCTGGAGCTCCTGTCCCGTGGGGTCTGGGACACCCTTCCCACACATCAAGGTATGTATCCCTGTTTACAACTCGGAAGTCCTTACGCCCTTGGGACTTTATGGAGGCTTCATTATGCAGGCAGGATGGACTGGACCACTGGTCACTGGTGATTAATTCAACTTCCAGCCCCTCCCCTCCTGGAGGGGTGATGCTCAAGGGGTGGCGCTGACAGAGACAACCCTCAAATGGCCTGGCTGGATCCCTTGGCAACCACCCCCTTCCTTGGGGGCTTTCCAAAAGCCACCTTGTTCCGTAAACTCAGGTGTGGTGGGAGGGCCTTGCTCCGAATAAGAGGACACTCATTTCCCGCCTATCCCTCTGAAGCTGTTTCAGGAAGGGGGACTATTTGAGGACAAAAGACCAAACATTATAACAAAAGATTCTCCCATTGCTCTTATCAACTAGGAAATTATAAGGATTTTCGGAGCTGTGTGTCAGGAATAGGGAAGAAGACCAAATAGGTATTTCTTGTAAATTACAATAGCACAGGATAAAATGCAACCTTATGAAGATAAAGTTCCCTTTAACCCCACCCCCATACTCATTCTTCCTACAAGAGACCAGTATCCTGAGCTGAGCCTGTGCCCTGCCCATCTACTCTAATAACTCCACGCACAGATATAACCACGGTCAGCGTGCAGTGTCATTTTGTCCTTAAGTGCACATAGAGTTCACACTTGCACATGCTGCTTTACCACTTTCTTGCTTAACAGAATTTAATTTATCCATGTCCATAGAAATGCCCACCCTGAAAACGTGTGCCTAATCAGTAAGGGTGTGGAGCTCCGAGGAGCACTGGCAGTACTTACACTAAACCGATTTTCATGTTGGCAATGTTATTTGCAGTAGCAAAGCCTGCATCACTGAGGGTCTCCCACTTCAGGATTAAATTATGCCAATCGGCTGCATTGTCCTTAATTTTTCTCGCACTAACGGATAAGACGGGTTTCCGGGACGTTGCACTTCCAAGGGTCTTTGCTGACAGGCAGTAAAAGAAACATAGTTATTGTGAAATTCCTGACAAGTGTCCTCATAACTCTCAACTGTAAGCCGATCTGAAACGCAAACTCTTCTGGACAGTGTGGAAACCAAGAATGGATGACTGGGGAAGTTCCCAGAACAAGAAAAAACTATTGTTTTTACATTTTAAGACTCTCTGGAGACGCCTGGATCCTGTCCCCGATTAATGGCTCCACAAAGTTTTGCCTTAAGCACTTTGACCACTTTCAATGCATGTCTTTATTCTTATTTTGTAATTGATTTTTTCAGAGAGAGGAAAAGAGAAACAGAAAAACATCAACTGGTTGCCTCCCGCACACCCCCCAACTAGGGATCAAACCCGAAACCTGGGTATGTGCCCCGACCGAGATTTGAACCCACCACCTTTTGGGGTGTGGGGTGATGCCCAAGCAACAGCAAGCCACACCAGCCAGGGCACTTGGACCATTTTCAAAGGCTGGGGATAAGGCAGAGTTGTGACTTCCTGCCAAAACCCTCCATGCTCCAGCCACTGCTCCTGTCACCTGGCCTCAGGCACTGATGCCTCACATGTGATGAGAGCTTCGTGGTTCTCCAGACTCTGGCTAGCCTGGCCCTAGAGATGCAGAGGTCACCTCGGTGCTGAGGGCACAGGAGGTAGTCCCAAGTCCTTCAGGACCTGGCTTCCTCTCCGCCTCAACCCCCACCTGCAACCCCTTAACCTACAGCTAAAATGAACTCCTGGCAGCTCTGGCAAAGTGGCGTCGCCTGCAGGCCTTTGCACAGGCAGTTCTTTCTGCTAGAAAGTAAGTACTGTCCTTCCCGGGCCAGTGCCGCCCATGCTCCAAGACTCACCCGCATCCCAGCGCCTGCGGGAGGCAACCCTCAGACCGCCAAAAGCCAACTCTCTTCCAGACCTTCCGTGCCCTCCCTCTCCCTCCCTACTTAGAACCCTTCAAAGGCTGCTCCTGTGCACAGGATAAAGTTCAAATTCTGGGGGAGGCCCCTTACGGAGTCCAGCACACACACGGGTACGCTTTGGAGTCTAGACTCTAAAGAAGATACTGACTGGATTAGAATCCCAACTCTGCCCTTGCCAGCTGTGCAATCTTGGGCACGTTAATTAACCTCTCGGAGCCTCAATGTTCTCATCTGTAAAATGGGGATGCGCTAGATCTACTTCAAAGAGTTGATGTAAAGATTAGATAACATAAGTCAGGCTGTTTGGGCCTGGCACATGGCAAGTATCCAATGGAGTGTCATCCCACGGGGAGGTCGGGGCACCGGCTACGCGACGCTCATTGGGAAGAACGACTGCAGCGGGCGCGTCGGGACCTGCTCCTCTCGCAGACGCCATCCCGCCCACGCAGGGGAAACTGAGGCCCGCCAGGCTGACCGCCCCGGGCTGATGCAGAGCCCACGCGGGACGGGGCAGAGGCACGTTCCACCTGCGCTCCCGCCTCCCACCCGCCCGCCCGCTCCACGCACCTTCCATGCGGGCCGCTGATCTCCCAGGAAGGAGGCCGAGCCCCGCCCCCGCCGCCGGGGGACGTCACTTCCGTCTTCCGCCGGGTGGACGTCACTTCCGCCCGCCGCCGCCGCGCCAGTCCCTGAGGAGCCGGCTGTCCCTAGGCGGGGCGAGCCCGGCGACCCTGGGCACGCGCTCCCAGCAGCCCCCGCGGCCCGGCCTCCACCAGCCCCTTCCGCCGGCGGGCCGGAGAGCTCGAGGGGCGGCCGCGGGAGGTGAGTGCGGCGACGGGCTGGCGGCCTCGCGTCCCTCCCGCCTCCCCGCGCCTCAGGGCTGCCCCGCCCGCCTCGCCCTCCCGCTCCCGTCGCGCCCCCCGAAGCTGCGTGTCCGCACACAGCGCGGCTTTGGCAGCAGCTGCCGCCGCCCCCCGCCCCCTCTGCCCGGCGCCCGGTTTCCCGCTCCCTCCGTCCGGCTCCGGCTCCGGCTCGGAGCGCGCGGGCTCGGGATGGACCCTCGCGGCCGCCGAGCCTTGTGGGTCGCAGCCCTGGCTCGTCCCCGGGGGGTGCGCATAGCGACGCCTCCGTCCCGGGCTCAGGCCGGAGCAGGACGGGCCGTGCGGCTGAGAGGGGGGCAGGTCCCGGGCGGCGACGTCCCCGCGCGGAGCCCCGTTTATCCCGCGAACCGGCGGCCTCGCCCCTGCTGCGTCGGTGGAGGTTGACGGGTCTGGGCAGGCGAGGCGCTAGCCCGGTGCCGCGGCTCGGGTGCCGGTGCCCATGGGACGGCGCTGCCCCGCGCCACCGCTCCCGCGTTCTCGCCAGGCTGCGGGCTTTGTTCCGCCGCCCGGTCCCTGCAGGCTGCAGGCGGCACCGCCCGCGCACCGCGCCCGGGCTGCTGAGGGACGAGCCGCCTGGGGGGTTGGGAGGGCCGGGGAGGGGGACGTTCCCGCGGAGACGGGGGTTCGGGAGCCGCTGCTGAGTGATCGGGAGCGCGCATCCGGGAGGAGGTTGGCGCTCAGTCCTCGGCTCCGCAGACGCAGGGACCCCCCCCTTCCCGCTGGAACCCGCGGCGACCCAGCGCCCCGGTCGGGGCCGGTCCGCCAGAACCTGCGGTCTCCATGGGCCCAAGGGCTAAACGCCCCACCCCACCCCCGCCTGGGCAGGTGCAGAGCGCGCCCACCTGTAGCTGCCGTGTCCGTGTCCCTGTCCGGCAGAGCTGGGCCCCTGACCTGGGGAAGGGGAGGACTTGGAGGGCAGCCCTAGGTTCGGGTCTCAGCTCTTGCTCTTGGGCAAGTCTCCTTCGTGAGCCTCTGGCCTCTGTACCTTCATCTAAAGTTGGGTTCGGCCCCAGCGGCGGCGGGGCTCAGTGGTGAGCGATGACCTTCGAACCAGGAGGTCCCAGTCTCGAGCGCAGTCCCGGTCAGGGCACAGGCGCGGGTTGTGGGCTCCGTCCTCAGTGTGAGGCCAGCAGGAGGCAGCTCCACCCTGATTCACTCTCATCACTGATGTTTCTGTCTCTCTCCCTCTCCCTCTCCTTTCCTCTCTGAAATCAATTTTAAAAAACAAAACAAAATGAAAAATACGTAAAGTTGGGGAAGATGCCACCACTTGGCCTGCAGAGCAGGGTGAGGGTTAATCAAGTGACCGCTTTGTAAGCTAACGGCTGGGTAAGGACTGAGTATCCAGGGAAGCTTTGAGTCCAAAGTGCCAGGAGGTGTGGGTCTCAGGGAGGAGCAGGTGAGAGGCGTCTGCGGGCTTCCTGCCCCCGGCTGCCCGCATGCTGCTGTCGGGCTGGCTCGCTTTGCTGTTCCAGTGCAGAGTTCCCTGTTCCTTCCACGTTCCATCCTGGCAGACATCAGCAATGCCTGTCCCATGCTGGTCGCACGCCTCTCCCTCTTACCAAGTCCCCAGAGTCACACCTGAGCCTGTCAGAGTTGAATATTTTCAGTTTCGTTGGCTCCCTGGCTCGATCATAAGCTACTTGGGAATAAACCGTTTTTAATATTCTTCCCCCCCCCCCCCAAAGTATTCCTCACAATGCAAATTACAGGGGCCTGTACATAATGAAGTGAATTAAAATGCTCCAAAAAAAATAATAAATCCAAAAAACAAATGGTCCAAATGACGACTGTTTAGTGTGGCTCCAGCTATGATTCCTGTTCCCACTGCCCAGCGTGACTTCTCTCTGTTTTCTAGCCCCCACGTGCCCTAGATGCCAAGTCAACTCTCCTTTCGCTTCCTGAAGATCAGCCGCGGGAGCCGTGGCCATGGCATCCCCGTCGGAGCCTGTCACATTCAGGGAGTTCTGCCCTCTGCATTACCTCCTCAGCGCCATCCCCACGAAGATCCAGAAGGGTTTCCGCTCGCTGGCGGTCTACCTGACGGCCCTGGACACCAGCGGGGACTACATCGCCGTGGGCAGCAGCACCGGCATGCTCTACCTGTACTGCCGGCGCCTCGGCCGGATGAAGAAGTACAACTTTGAGGTGAGTCCCGCGGTCCTCTCCACGCACGTGCCTGAGCCCTGGCTGGTGTTTACTCGTCCGTGAGCTCCAGCGTGGGACAGTTTACTAGAGTATGGCCTTAGATTCTCACCAAGACAATAATTTGAAATCAGCTTTAATTGATATAGACTAAAACATTGTGTTTTTAATTTTTTTGTTCCTGCTTCCAAAAAAAGTCTAGCATCATTTTAAAAGAGAATATTTTAGTGTTTAATACTTAGCAGGAAACTTTGGAAGGAGATTTTTTAAAAAAAATATATTTTTATTGATTTTAGAGAGGAAGGGAGAGGGCACAATAATAAGAGAGAATCATTGATCGGCTTCCTCCTGCACACCCCCTAATCGGGACTGAGTCTGCAGCCCAGGCCTGTGCCCTTGACCAGAATTGAACCCGAGACCTTTTAGTCCACAGGCCTATCCTCAATTTGAACTAGCAAAAATGGTTAGCATGCATGTAGCACTCACGATATGCCAGGCATGATTTAACCTTTACACATACGTAGTAAGTCATCAAATGCTCAGAAAGATTCTACGAGGTGGGTGTTATTTTGATCCCCATTTTACCAGGGAGACACTGAGACACAGAGGTTAAGGGACTTGCCTAAGGTCAGGAGTTAGTGAGTGGTGGCAATATTGTCTGAACTGGGGCAGACTGGTTCTAGAGTTTATGTTAATATATATTTTTAAATATATATTTCAGAGAGAGGAAGGGAGAGAGGGATAGATACATCAGCATGAGAGAAACATCAATCAGCTGCCTCCTGCACGCCCCCTACTGGGGATGAAGCCTGCAGCCCGAGCATGTGCCCTGACTGGGAATCAACGGTGACCTCTTGATTCATGGGACCATGCTCAAACACAGAGCCACACTGGCTGGGCTGAAAAAGCCTTTTTTCAAATGAGGTATGTTACTAAAGAAGGAAGTGGACCTTTTACGTGACAAGTAGAGCCTGGCATGTGTTTTCAAGAATAATCCTTTTTGGAAACCTTTTCTTTCTCTACACAAGTTAGTTGGAGAACAGATGGCGACACAAAAAATTCTTGCTAGTGAGTGCCAGAAGATGGAGAAATGTTGTGAGGAGCTAATAATAAGTACAGAAGTGTTATAAACTTGTTAAACATACAGTGTGACGTACATAGGAATAGATCAGAAAGGTAACGTGACCTGAGTTTCTGATTTTCTGTTTTGGAATTACATGTATGCTCTCCCTTATTAGCACTCAGCAGGTTGTTGAGATTTCATGGCTTTGCCTTCAGCACTCTTTGCCCATCCACAGTCATGCTGGTCCTCATTTCTGCCCCTTTGCCACACCTGCCATCCCATCCGCACATTAGTAAGCATGTGTCCAATGCTCACTGTGTGCCAGGCCCATCTGAGGTCCTGGAGATGCAGGAGAGCGCACAGCAGGCCAGGTACCTGCCACATGGAGCTGGAGGCTCATGGGAGAGTCAGAACCCAGCTGGGAGTCTAACGGGGAGACAGAACCCAGCTGGGAGTCTAACGGGGAGTCAGAACCCAGCTGGGAGTCTAACGGGGAGTCAGAACCCAGCTGGGAGTCTAACGGGGAGTCAGAACCCAGCTGGGAGTCTAACGGGGAGTCAGAACCCAGCTGGGAGTCTAATGAGTCAGAACCCAGCTGGGAGTCTAATGAGTCAGAACTGAGCTACGAGTGAAGGGCTTTTAGTCCAGAAAAACAGGTCCTTTGTTTCCCTTTAGATCAGTGGTTGCCAACCTTTGGTCCGTGGACCACCAGTTGGCGACCACTGCTTTAGGTTGTTAAACATTGTATAAGTATTCACACTTTGTTTTTTGTTTTATTTATTTATTTTACTTTTAACACAGGTCCCTCGGCCTGGCCTGTGCCCTCTCACTATCTGGGACCGCTCGGGATGTCAGAGAGCCAATTTTGGCCCCATCCCCGCAGGCCAGGCTGTGCCCCGGGTCTCTAGTATGCATATAAGATCTTTGGCTAATTTCTTCCTGCCCCCTCCCTTTCCCCTTCCCTCCTTCCTACTCTCCCCTTCCCCCTCCCCCTCCTCCTCCTCTGAGATTCATCAGTCTGTTCCATGTTTCCATGCCTGTGGTTTCCACTCCTGCGTTGAGCATCTGCCTCCTGGTGGTCCTTGTGCGTCATAGCTACTGGTCATCCGGTAGCTTAGGCTTTTAATACTAGTACATAGATATTTTTATTTATTTCAGAAAGGAAGGGAGAGGGATAGAAACATCAATAATGAGAGAGAATCATAGATCTGCTGCCTCCTGCAGGTGCCACACTGAGGATCAAGCCTGTAACCTGGACATGTGCCCTGACCGGGAATCAAACCCTGACCTCCTGGTTCAACCCTGCTCAACCACTGAGCCACGCCGGCTGGGCTAAGTAGTCACACTTTAAACTGTGGTTCTTGGTAGTAAATGAAGGAAACTAGTAAAGCAATTCTTATAAATTGAATGAATTCGTATCTTATTGGAGTCCTTAAATATTTCAGAATATTCAGTCTGTTGGTCATTGGACCTGCCAGCAGTCCTTTCCTCCTGCGCACAGAGCCCTTTCCTCTGCTCGCTCTGTCCCCCCTGCACTCCTGTCCCCCCTGCAC
>PVJC01017898.1:0-20249 GCA_004026665.1 Murina feae
CTGAAGTTTTCTGAGTAGAGGTCTTTTACCTCTTTAGTTAAATTTATTCCTAGGTATCTTAGTTTTTTTGGTGCGATGGTAAATGGGATTGTTTTTTTAGTCTCTCTTTCTGTACATTCATTATTGGTGTACAAAAATGCCATAGATTTCTTGGCATTAATTTTGTATCCTGCTACATTGCCGAATTCATTTATTAAGTGTAATAATTTTTTGATGGAGTCTTTAGGGTTTTTTATGTATAATATCATGTCATCTGCGAATAAGGAGAGTTTTACTTCTTCTGGATTGTGTTTATTGTAGTTTATTTCTAATATTATGCCATTGTGATCTGAGAAGATGCTTGATATGATTTCAGTCTTCTTGAATTTGGGGAGACTTTGCTTGTGACCCAATATGTGGTCTATTTTTGAAAATGTTCCATGTGCATTTGAGAAGAACGTATATTCCGCGGCTTTGGGGTAAAATGTTCTGAAGATGTCAATTAAGTCCATCTGATCTAGTGAGTCATTTAGGATTGCCGTTTCTTTGCTGTTTTTTTGTCTAGAGGATTTATCCAGTGATGTCAGAGGTTTATTAAAGTCCCCTACTATAATTGGATTGTTGTTGATCTCTCCCTTGATATCTTCCAGGAGTTTTTTTTATGTATTTGGGTGCTCCTGCATTGGGTGCATATATGTTTATGAGGGCTATGTCCTGTTGTTGTATCGACCCCTTTAGTATTATGAAGTGCCCTTCCTTATCTCTTGTTATGACCTTCACTTTGAGGTCTGTTTTATCAGATATAAGTATTGCTACCCCAGCTTTTTTCTCATTTCCATTTGCCTGAAAGATACTTTTCTATCCCTTCACTTTCAGTCTGTGTGAGTCCCTTATTCTGAGATGAGTTTCTAGTAAACAGCAAATATATGGGTCATGTTTTTTTTTATCCATTCTGCCACTCGATGTCTTTTGATTGGAGCATTTAGTCCATTTACATTTAAAGTTATTATTGAAAGGTACTTGTTTGTAGCCATTTTTATTTTTTGTGCCTGTGTTCTTTCTTACCTTTTGATTTCTTCTTTTTACTCCAGTCCCTTTAGCATTTCTTTCATTGCTGGCTTTGTGGTGATAAATTCCCTTAGCCTTTTTTTTGTCTGTGAAGCTTCCTTTTTCCCCTTCAATTTTGAATGATAGCCTTGCTGGATAGAATAATCTTGGATTCAGTCCCTTGCTTTGCATCACTTTGTAAATTTCCATCCATTCTCTTCTGGCCTGATGTGTTTCTGTTGAGAAATCATTTGGTAATCTAATGGGAGCTCCCTTATATGTAACTTTCTGTCTCTATATTGCAGCCTTTAAGATTCTCTCTTTGTCCTGAACATTTGCCATGGTAATTATGATGTGTCTTGGTGTGGGTCTTTTTGGATTCGTCTTGTTTGGAACTCTCTGTGCTTGTGTGACTTTTTTCTTCCCCACCTCAGGGAAGTTTTTTGAGATTATTGCTTCAAATACGTTTTCTAATCCTTGTTCCTCTTCCTGTTGTTTTGGCACCCCTATTATTCATGTGTTGCTTTGTTTCATGTTGTCCCATAGCTCCCTCAGGCTCTCCTCCTGTCTTTTAATTTTTTTCTCTAATTGCAGTTCAGTTTGGGTGTGTTTTTCTTCCCTGTCTTCTAATTTGCTAATTCGGTCCTCTGCTTCTCCAAGTCTACTGTTGAAACTTTCAATGGTGTTTTTTATGGCAGATATATCACCCTTCATTTCTTCTTGATTCTTACATAAGTTGTTGATTTTTTTCCTCCACCTGGTTTATGCACTCTAGGACTCTTATTCTAAATTCTTTTTGTGACATATTGCGTTTCACTTAGCTGCTTTTCTGGTGATTCCTCCTTTTTTTTTTAAATTTTGTTTTATTGCTTAAAGTATTACAAAGAGTGTTAAATAGGTTTCCATTTTTTTCCCTTGACCTTCTCCCCTCCTCCCCTACCCTCCAATGTCTTGTGTCCATTGATTATGCTTATATGCATGCATACAAGTCTTTCAGTTGATCTCTTAACTTCCCCCACCCCATCCTCCTTTTCTTTGTGGGTTTCTTTGTCTACTCATTTTTGGTCTTACCGACTGATCTAGATTTTGAGTCGTGCAGGGGCTGCTCCTTGGGTGGCGGTGGTTCCTCGAAGTGCAATTGCTCCTCAAGGTGGCTGCTCCTCAGATGACAGTGGCTCCTCTGATGGGTGCTGTTAGCAGGAGTGGTGTCTCTGGCTGGTAAGGGAAGCTGCTCACACAGTTGCTATTTCTTGGACAGAGGTGGGCTGATCATGTGGCTGCTGCTCCTTGAATCTAGGCTGGCTGCATGCTGCTGCTTTTCTTAGATGGAGCAGGCTGCTTGTGAGGCTGTAGCTGTTTGGACAGGAGCAGGTTGCTTACAGGGCAACTGCTCCTCATACGGGTGCGGGCTGCTCGCTCAGTTGTTGCTTCTCAAATGCGGGATGGTCTGCTTGCATGGTTGCTACACCTTAGGTCGGAGTGAGCTGCACGTGCGACTGCTGCTCCTTGGATAGAGGCAGGATGCTCACCCAGCTGCTGCTCATTGGACAGGTGCAGACTGCTTTTGACTGATGCTCCTTGGATTAGTGTGGGCTGCTCCTCAGACAGGGGTGAGGCTGGTCACGTGGATGCTGCTCCTCAGACTGGGGAACGGGCTGCTCACACAGCTGCTGATCCTTGGACAGGGGTTTCCATGTGAGACTTCTGCTCTTAGGTCTGGGGTAGGCTGGTCATGGAGATGCTGCTCCTTGGACATGTGTGGGCTGCTCACGTGTCTGCTGCTTATGTGGTTGCAGTGCCCTGAGCTAAGGCATTGGACCGGTCAGAGGAGAGCACGCTTCAGAACTCACAGGAGCCTTTGTCCAGGGTGGCTGGAGAGTAGTTGAGTGTCGGACCACAGCTGAAGTAGCAGGTCCCTGGCAGAGGTGTCTGAAGAGTCCCAGGTGTTATCAGAGGGCACCCTGGGTGGGGGTGAGGTCTGGCTCCCTGTTACAGCATCTCTCCCCTTAAAAATGCTAGGCCTGTGAGGACGAGCCGGCCTTCTGGAACTGTTTACGACGGTAGCAGAGGCTGCCTAGTTAAAGAAGCCCGTTTAGCCAGAACACTGCGGGATCTATCTGTGCCTCACCCACATACGCACACGCACATTTCACATGACCACACGCTCCTCTTTTGGTCCCTCTCTGACATATGCTCTCTCCCTCACTGCCACCTTCTTTCTGCCTCTGTAGTTGGGTCTGCGGTATTATTGACCTGTTCGTGGATGGAGTTTCCTCTACAGGTGTCTGGTTGTGAGATTTACTCTCTGGCACCTGGCCAGACAGGATAAAATTCACCTCGACAAGACACCACACAAAGGGACCAAAGCACGAATATACTCATGACAATAATAACTCCACTATAAGTGACCACCTGAGAAAGAGGATTAGGGATGAGAAAAGAGAGTAAAAAAGATGAGAAAAGAGAGAGGAATAAAAAGGAAACTATATCTTTGAACACACCACAGAACCAATAGATAAACAAAACAAAACAAAATACAACCCCCCAGAGAGAGGATGGGAGCAGAATATGTAGATGCTGAGCTTACATATAGAAGATAAGGTTAAGAATTGGAAGAATATGGGGAGGATCTCAGTTCAGTATAGAGGAACTAGAAAGGGGATGGGTGGATAAGAAGAAAGAGAATGAAAGAAAAGAAAAAAATAAATTTACAAAAAATTTGATTGCAAAATGGTATAAAAATAGGAAGAAAAATAATAAAATAAAACAGAGTGATGGAAAAATAAAGTGAAAAGAAATAGAAAATAAAGCAACAAACATAAACAGGAAATCAAAGAAAAAAGAAAGATAACAAAGTAATCTCTATAAAAGTGAAATAGTAAAATTGACCGTTTCTTCGGGACGCCCAACAGCCAATCAGAGCAATGGTATGCAAATTAGCCCAGCCAAGATGGCGGAAGCCCACCCAAACACTGGGTCCAATGGAGCGATGGCGCCGGTGAATGCACAGGCGGAGGCTAGGCCTCCGCCTGTGTGTTTGCCGGCGCAGCCGGGGCTGGGAATGGAGCAATGGCGCCGGCAAATGCACAGGGGGAGGCCTGGCCTCCGCCTGTGCGTTTGCCGGCAGTGAGTTCCGGGCAGTGGCGGCTGGCTGCCGGGCGGGCGGAAGCCAGGCCCCCGGCCCTGCAGCCGGCGCTAAAAATGGAGCGTTTGCGGCGGTGGGTTCCGGGCAGTGGTGGCTGGCTGCATGGCGAGGTGGAAGCCAGGCCCCCGGCCCTGCAGCCGGTCTTAGGAATGGAGCTATCGCGGGCCCACGCGACCTTGGAGGCTCATCGGCAGCTGCTTGCCCGCCTGGATCCAACCTTGTGGCCTGCTCTGGGTGTGCGGGAGCTTCTGTGGCCCATGGCGGAGCCTACTATGCAGGTTGGCCACAGATGTTCCCTTTGTTGTATGTGTTTCTCCCATTGACCCCTTCCACCTCATATCCAACCCCCCCAGGCCTTTCTCCCTCTATGTCTATGTCCATAGGTTATCTCTTAACATTTCTGTTTCCTTTCCAATCTCTAAATTTTATTTTCTAAGTTGTGTACTATGATAGTCTTATCTAATTTTCTCTTAGCACAATCTTTTTTCCCCTTTGTAGTACCATTATTCCAAAACACCCACCCAGCAAAACCATACCATTGATTATTGCGTAATGCTATCATTTAATTTCTTTCTTTTTATGCTCAGGTTACTAAAAGCTACTGAAAATGGTCAGAATGCAGTTCAGGCAATCCAACTTTCAGCGGTGGGGGCCCACCAGGTATTTGCGATGGTGGGCCACCCAGCTGGAAACGTCCATGCCTGCACTCACCAGCCATCCCACTCCCCAGTGCACGAACCCTGAGGGGGCTGTGGCCAGCCTGAAAACAGCCCTCAGCCCCTCACCCAGGCTGGCCATGCATGCCAGCAGGTGGACATCCCCCCCGAGGGGTCCCAGACTGTGAGAGGGCACAGGCCAGGATGAGGGACCCCCTCCTCCCCTCGCCCAGTGCACAAATTTTTGTGCACCGAGCCCCTAGTAAAAAAATAAAATAAAAATGAAGAATTAAAATGTTCCTTTGGCTGGCTTAAGATTCCAGTCTTCTGTACTGTTGTGTTTCTCAGGATCCGATTGCTGGGACCAAAAGTCTCTCTTTACGCCAGTCCCTTTGGACTCTCAGGGACTGTTTAGGTTGTTTTTTTTTTAATCCTTTTTACCGTTCAGGGTGGAATCTGGGTGTGGCTGTATTAGTTGCCTGGATACTGGAGGGAGGGGTTGTCTCTTCAGGGCACAATGGCTGCCCAGGTCCCTGGCTCTGGCATGAGTCAGCACCAAACTGGCTGCTACCTCTTCTGGACCCTGCTCTCTCCCCAGATTCCACAACTCAGCACCTTCTCCCACACTCCAGCCACGGATAAGTGTCTGTATCCGAAAGGCCCTATGCTAAGGTGACCAGACATTCCACTTTTGGCGGGACAGTCCTGATTTTTAACAATTTGTCCCACGTCCCGCGGCGTTTTAAAAAAGTCCCGATTTTTGGAAAGAATGCACGACAAGCTAGGGAACAGTGCGAGAACGGGAAGGGACTATAAGCGGTCAATGGTGTCCCGCTTTACCAATGTTAAAATCTGGTCACCTTACCCTATGCACAAGTCTCAATGAAGAAAGGCACAGGCCACAGAGGCGGGAGAGGCTGTGCCAGCGCTCCTGTCCTGCTGGCGCACTTCAGTCTTCACTGACTGTGGACCCAGATGTAGAATCCACTTTGAGGGGGGCATGCTTCTCTCCTGCCCGCACACCCCAGCCCTTTCTGATTGTGAACCTGCATCTAGAATCCCCTGCTGACCAGCAGTTCCACGGACCCTCTTTCCACTGCGCCCGTCTCAAAGGACACGGCTGGGTGCCAGTGCCGTGTGGATTCTTTCCGATCCTCAGGGCTCAGATCTGGCAGAATATCCTTCCCAAAGCCTTGAATTTTACCTCTCTCAGGAGACTTCTGCCTTACGTGGCTACAGCCTGTCTCCCAGCTTGATCTCCTCTGCCAATTCGGGCTGGATGCTACTCGTTTTCAGCCGTTCACCCTATCTGTTCCCGGACAAGGCACTGGATACCAGTCTGCCTAAACCGCCGCCATTTTCCAGTCCCCAACTTATAAGTTTTTTAAATACACGTAGATGTGGTTATCAGGTGCTTGTGTTCATGAAATTTTTACGTTTTAAATCAATTTGATGTATTTAATACTTGTATTATTCTTTTGCTCATTGTGCATATGCAGAATCCTGTGGTGTGGGTGTCTTGTTTTCTGCTCTCCAAAGAAACATGGGGAATTTAGGGTAGAACAGGGATGAGAACTCATTTCTCAAATCTTAGTTCATTATTTTTTTTACTGTTCAGATCATGTTGTACTCTTCTATGTGGGACTATATTTATAAATCACTGGTTTTTGTCTTGAATATATGCCAGTTGGCTTCAAAATTTATTTGGATTGGAAAGAATTGAGTATATTATTATTTTGTTTTTCAGGGGTTCTCAATCAAATAAGACAGTAGATAAGAATTGTTCAAAGCGGGCTTCACATACCAAAGAAAAGAGAAGAGGTGATGATGGCATTTCTCTTATAGTGTGTGATACTCAGTCTGAAGGTTTGTTTAACTTTGAAAACTGTTGTTATTTAAATTTTTGTGTATTACATTTGTAATAATTTTTTAAAATTGACTTGAGAGAGAGAGATAGAGTTAGATAGAGAGAGAGAGAGAGAGAGAGAGAGAGAGAGAGAGAGAGAGGGATGTGAGAAAAATTCATCAGTTGACTCATACGTGACTGACTGGGAATTGAGCCTACCACCTTCAGGATGACTCTCTGACCAACTGAGCCACAACTGCTCAGGGTGCATTTATAATAATTTTAAAATTTTTGAATAACTTTATTCACTTTTATGTTCAAAGGATATGTGAAAATAAAGGTAGATTACTTTAGCAACTCAAAGAAAACAGCTAAATTTATAATTTGTATCCTGTAGTATATATTTCTTGATCTATTTATTAAATTCAAAAGTAAATTTGATTATGTTGTTGTTGGGGCTGGGCATATACCTATAAATTTATAATGCTAGTTTAGCTATTTCTGAGTGTTGTTTCCATGGATATGTTTGGGATTGTTATTATTGCTAACTATGTTATTATTGTTATTAGCAGCTTCTCATTATTTATCCTCCTATGAAATATATATTTTATTCATTAGAACTTCTCTCAATTCTAGGAAGATGCCAATACAAGCCATTATTAGCATTTTTAAAGGTAAATGCATCCCAGACTACTGAAAATTCTTTGTAAGCCTCCTGACATGTAGAGTTAATGAGTTAACTTATTTTTTCTTTTTTGTCTCTTTTAAGAATTTAAAATAATTTTCAAAAATTTTCATAATTTACTACATTAGTCAGATGTGAAACTTACATCTTCATGGATTTCTTGGATTATTGCTAGCTCAAATTAGTGAGGTATATTATTTTCTAAATGATTTTTAAGTTATTCACAAGAAAAGATGGTCCTGTAATGATGCCACAAAATTTCTTTGTAGTTCCTTTGAAACACAGCTCTTTACCCATTTTTAATTAGTTATTTTTTTCATAGAAGAGACAAACTTAAACACTACACTAATAACTTTGATGTATACAAGACACCAGCTGCAACTCTTATGAGGGGAGTCTATATAGAAAACATGTGACTCCATATTCATAATCTTTGAATTAGTCACTGCATATAATGAAAGACATTTCTTTTCTTATGAATTGTGCTTTCCCAGCAATAATTACCTTTGGCTATCAAATATCAATATTTGTACAAATGGGCTCAGTTTAGATATTATCGAGACACCATTAAGCCCTCACATCCCCCTGCTTTTTTAGGTAGAATAGGAATAGTTGAATTTTGCTTTCTGATTGGTGTCCTTCATACTCCAAAGTCACAGTAGAATTTTACATTTACAGCAGGGAAAAAAATGCATGATAAAAGAAATGCTCTATTCTTTCTTAGTATTCCTGAAGGTTCTCCTCATAGGCAAAGTGATTTTAAAAAATTAGGTATTGCCTGTCCAATGTAGCTCAGTTGTTGAGTGTCAACCTATGAACCAGGAGGTCATGGTTCAATTCCTGGTCAGAGCATATGCCTGGGTTGTGGGCTCTATACCCTAGTAGGGGGCATGCAAGAGGCAGTGGATTAGTGATTCTCTCTCATTGATGTTTCTCTCTCTCTCTCCCTCCCTTCCTCTCTGAAATCAATAAAAAATATTAAAAAAAAGAAAATTAGGTATTGAAACCTTATTAAAAATCACCATGTTTTGATAACTGTTGATGACCATGTCTCCTACCAGTTGTTTAACCAAAGGCTATAAATTATTGGGAAGTCTGAATTATAGCCCACATTTACCATTCTTTTGTAGCAAATTAAGTTTGTCTTGTGGAAATTGTTTTTAAGAAAATAATACAATAAAATCCTATCTAATAATAGACTAATAAGCAAATCAACAACAAAGCAGAATGACTGGTTGCTATGATGCATGTTGACCACCAGGGGGCAGACAATGCAGGAGCTGCTCCCTGGTGGTTAGTGCACTCCCACAGGGGGAGCACTGCTCAGCCACAAGCCAGGCTGACGGCTGGTGAGCGCAGCGACCCACCTCCATGGCAGCGCTAGGGATGTCCAACTGATGGCTTAGGCCTGCTCCCCATGGGCCATCCCCATGGGCTCTCAGACTGCGAAAGGGTTCAGGCAGGCTGAGGTACCCCCTGCCCCCCATGAGCGTGAATGTCGTGCACCAGGCCTCTAGTGTTAAATATTTTTTGTTTACAGGAATTTTTCATCTCTGACTTCATATGTTAGTAATATTTGCAAGTTAAATTGTATATATTACACAAGTAGAATCCTATTTTTATAATGTCTAGCTCAATCTAATAAATTTATTTATTTTTCCACGAGATAGTTTTGGGAGATGTGCAAATAGTAAAGTAGTTAAAGGAAAATTCCTGTGTGAACTACTTTTATAGTTTATAAAGTTAATGTGCTTTTCAAAATACCGTGCTGATGATTTGGTGGGGGGAGGCTTGTTTTCCTGGGGAGGAAGCAAAGAGCATTTTCTTTGGAAATGGGAGGATTGTTGACTGTCTTGGAGTTTTTGCCCTCAATCCTGTCCCAGTGCCTGTGTTTTAAGCAACAACAAAGATATTATAACTGTTAGTCATTAGGTGTCTGTGAAGCAAGAGTAGGAGCAAGAATAATTTGTAGTATTGAGGGAACTTTAAATGAATGGAGAGGTCAGGCCAGTTAGTGTGACATGAAGTCTACGTTATGAATTCAAGGAAGTTGCTTGGGACTTCCTGTGCATAAACTTTGAGTTTGTATTTGAGATTGATACAGATTCAGAAAGCAAAATAATTCAGGATAACCTTCAGTTAGTTAGGATCTATTGGAAGGTATTTTTGTTTAGTACGTATATTTGATAACTGAAATATTAAGCATTTTTAGTAATAATCGCCATGGATTTCAAAAGAGTGCTTTTTTGACTGAAAAAAGGGAGCACTTCTTTTTCTGTAGGGTAATAGAATGATTGGAGACTTTAAATGACAGGGTCCTGATTTTTAAAAAGAAGAAACTAACTGTAAAGCAAATTGCTATTGTTGTGAATGATTATGTATCACAGCTGAAGAAAGGTAGTTTGGCTCATTTTAAAAGAACAGTGATCAATACTCTTTCAAATTATTGTCCCTTTCCAATATCCATCTGTCTGTCTGTCTGTCTATCTATCAATATCTTACATTTTAAAAAGACAACTAATTTCTAAAATCAATGAATTATAAAAATGTTTTAAGACATGAATTTTCCACATTTTATTATCCCCCCTCCTCCTTTTTGGTTGTACAGTTGAATGCAGTTACAGCAAAAAGTGAGAACATGGTGTGGTTGCTTTGTTTTGGTTACTAATGAATACTACTTTTCTACATATTTTCCTCATATTTATTGTACAAAGAATATTCACTTTGTGTATGCAGTTTAAAATAGGGCATCTCTTCATACTCATCCATGTCAGTATGAGAATTTGACAGTGGACTTTTTTTTTTGACTTCTTTTTTAAATATGCTTTGAAAGTAGTATAACAGCTTTGATGATGTTTCTAAGAGCTCTTCTAAAAGGAATTCTTTCAGTACTTTTTGGTTACGTTTATGACTATTTTGTTTTTTTAAGACCTTAACAGTGAAAGTAGAGGTTGTGATCATCTTGAAGAGGGGAGCAGAAACAAGAATAGTACATGTTCTGATTCAAAAATGGAACCCACTCTGATTTCCAGGAAGAGAAAGAAAAGGCTGAGGAGTAATTTACCTGATTCTTATAATTCTACTTCTTTGTATAAATCAGCAGAACTGACAGTAAGTAGAGGTATTTAGATGTGACATGAAGTAATTTGTGCTATGATAAAAATGAATTGACCATGGCCAAGTGTTTTTCTAGCTTTATTCTTTTATCATGAGATTTCTTTGACTATTTTTAAATTAAAAGGGATTTAAATGAAACTTTTTTTGCATTTAATAGTTATTGAAACAAATTTTAAATATTATGAATGAATTAAAAAGTTTGCTCCTCCTTTGATTCCACTCATACTTAGTACATTGGTATACATTTCCTTCAAACGTGTTTCCTATTATTTTCCTTTATTTAACCAAATACTATTTGTACTGCCCAGTTAATTGCTTTTTCACTTGGCCTGTAAAATTACGAGATTTATTTTATCAGTAGAAATTTACTTACCAACTTCTTTAAGCTTCTCTTATCTAGAATCTGTAAGTAAAGAATGATCATACTTAGTGTATATGGTACCTGTTTTCAAAGACTTAGTATTGGGTAACAGTCCTATATAATAAAAGGCTAATATGCAAATAGACTGAATGGCAAATGACTGGTCATTATGATGTGCACTGACCACCAGGGGCCAGATGCTCAATGCAGGAGCTGCCCCTTGGTGCTCAGTGCACTCCCACAGGGGGAGTGCTGCTCAGCCAGAAGCCAGGCTCACCGCTGGTGAGCGCAGTGGTGGCAGCGGGAGCCTCTCCCACCTCCATGGCAGTGTTAAGGATGTCCAACTGATGGCTTAGGCCCGCTCCCCATGGACACCTGGACTGTGAGAGGGTGCAGGCCAGGCTGAGGGACCTTCCCCTGAATGCATGAATTTTGTGCACCGGGCCTCTAGTAAAAATATAAGAAGACAGTTTTTGATTTCTTTGATTCACAAGGCATTTCAGGACTTTCAGTATCTTTGAGTTATAAACATGATTTTAAATTTATACAGTAACAGATGTGAAGGCAGTGATTGATTTTCATAATTTTTTATATTGTTATCTGATTAAGTTTTTAATTTTTTGCTCTTCTTCCTAGCTACTTCTCTATAATATAGAGGAGAGAGCATGGCTCCTGAAGATATATAGACATGATGTTATATGGCTCTTTACTTTTATAAAATAAAACTTAAAAAAAATTCTCTCATTCTAAAGTTGACTTATATCATGGAAGACCGTCTGAAGCCCTTATAATAAATATGGAAGCCTCACCATCCTAACCTTTTAAAAACTGTTTAGGTGTCTAATTAGACAGTATATCTTTATACTTGGGAGACAACTACAAGAGTAATATAGTATAATTGTGTAGTTTCCTGTCCCTTTATTATAAAAATGATATTATATTTTTACTTTTATATTCTCCTTTAGGAATTTAAACTTTAAAAAAATTCATTATGCTAGCCAATTTTAAAAAATGCTAATTTTTTGTATGCATTTATTTATGTTCAGAAAGAACAAGAAAATGACTCAACAGTATCATCTGAGTTTCAAATGCAAAGTGAAAACCATGATCAAGATCCAAAACTGCTTAAAGAAATTGCACCCGAACCTATGGAAAGTGACTTTACTGAACTATCTTCACTTAATAGTCAGGAATTGGCTTTGAGTGCTGCTCCCAAAAGCACTTCTGACTGTTCAGCCACTGAAACTGTTGAGAGCTCCATTTCCACTGATACTTTGGAGAATGCTACCTTGGTTGAGAAGGATGAGAATAAGTTGAACACAATAGAAAAGCCTGTTTTAAGTGAACACAGTGAAGGCAACCAATCACTGATCTCAGCTGAACCAAGTAAGTAGCAGGAGGATTATAAAAGTATTAATTTTTCTGCTCTACTTAGTTATTTTATTTCTTCTCGAACAAATTTGGCTAAGGCAATAAAGACATTTATGACATCACTGTGGGATATATTAACTTTAGAAAAAAAAAGACTTGGGGTTTTGGGATTTCATGAAGTTTATAATATTGATTTAGGTAAAAACAATGAAGTAATTTTTTTTTAGATTAGTATACTGTAGTTCATCTCATTAGATTTTAAAAGATCCTATAAGAATCATCATTATTGCCATTTGGTTGATGAAGCTGAAGCACACAGAGTTTAGGTGCTGTTTAATTATTGTCATTAATTTTTATTTAACTTTTGAGTATTTTATGTTGTCACGTGGTACATAAAAGGTTCTAAAGGATATACAATGAATAGTCTTCCACATCTTTCCCTAGTCATCCATTTCCCTCTCCTAGAAGCAACTGATATAATAGGATTTAAAGTACAGGTTAGAGTGATGGTAAAATACATTACCAGGATTAAAACTTGTTCCTAAGTTCTTCTTATGGCTTTATATTTGTAGGTAACTGCTAAATAATAGTACTAATTTGGAATCATTGCACATAACTAGTATAAATCAGATAATGAATGAGTGATAGGCTGGTTTCTAAATTTAGAATAAAGTTGGATGATTAAATATAATGGGATTATCAAAGATATATAGCATTAATTAGAAGTTATCTTTTTGATAAGTGATTATTGAGACACATTTAAAAAAACACATTTTTCCTTTTTATTTATTTATTTTTTACATTTTTTCTTTTTAGTTGTTGTTTCTAGTGATGAAGAAGGACCCATTGAACATAAAAATTCAGAAATTCTTAAGTTACAATCTAAGCAAGACCATGACGTCACTAATGAGGATGAGAATATTTCTGAATCAGCATTGTCAGAACTACCATTGATTACATGTGAATCGGTACAGGTAATTTATTTCTGCCTTTTTGTACGTAAAATAACGAAATACTCACTTTTGGCTAAAACTATTTTTTGTTTCATCAAGGAAAATATTGTAATAAAAGTTACTCATTTTTTTAGCTTGAATTTTGAGATTAGTTTCAGAGAAATATGTATTTATTTTGAAGTGAAAGGATTATACCATTTTTTCTGGTTATTTATATTCTATTACTTTAATAATTTTTTTTGTTAAAATATATTTTATTGATTTTTTACAGAGAGAAAGGGAGAACGATAGTGAGTCAGAAACATCAATGAGAGAGAAACATCGATCAGCTGCCTCCTGCGTGCCCCCCACTGGGGATGTGCCCGCAGCCAAGGTACATGCCCTTGACCGGAATTGAACCTGGAACCTTTAAGTCCACAGGCTGACTCTCCATCCACCGAGCCAAACTGGTCAGGGCTACTTTAATAATTTTTCATGGTTCTCATTAGACACTTAAGAACTTTATTGAAACTTTTTCTAGGGTAAAAGTTTACAATATTTATCTGGTCTTGCAATACTATAACCACTTGGACTTATTCCTTTCCTTCACATGCTATTAAGGCATACAATATAGGAGAGAGCATGGCTTCTGGAGTTATACAAACTTGTGTTCAAATCCTGCCTCTGCCATCAGTTTGTTAAGTCCTTTTTTATCTTCCTTCTTATAGAACATAATAAATGAGTCTCTGATGGTTTACTGTCAGCCATTTGTGTTTTTGACATAGCACTTTGAAGAGTCTAGCTCTGAAATAAGGTTCAAGTCATTTATTGTCAGTGTGTGTTCGTATTATGAACCTCTGATTGTGTTGTTTTTAAGAAATGGTTATCAGTGCCACAAATACAGAATTATGGTAAACTTCTGTTGATTTGTTTTTAAATAATGTCAGAGGCTGTTATTCTGTAGAATGTGATGAAGAATTTGGTCAGTTTTATAAAAACAGTCTGATGGTGTGATTAGTTTCACCAGTATTTCTGTTTCATTAAGAATTCCATACAGAGATCACCTCAGCAACTGTGTTCTGAATTTTTGTTAAAATGTAACTGTTCTTGCCCATTAGGCAATAGCATACTTGATGGTTTAGTTGTATTTGTAATTAAAACAGTGTCATTGTTGATAATGATTCCAAACTTCTAGAATCAGGGGTAGGGAACATCTGGCTAAAGCCAGCAAAATCATTTGGTCTGGCCCTGCCAATGCATTAGGGTTGAGTTAATTAAATGTTTGACCAAATATAGCAGGTTAATTTTTAAGTTAATAATTTTGGCTCACAAATGATGTTATAAATATCCAAATGGCCCTTGGCAGAAAAATGGCTCCCCATCCCTTTTTCTAGATGAGTGTAGTTCCTTTGGCAGCATATGAGTTTACCATGCAGTATGAAAGATCATGTAGAAAATAACAGGCCCTGGCTGGGTAGTTCAGTTGGTTAGAGCGTCGTCCCAATACACCAAGGTTGTGGGTTCAATCCCTGGTCAGGGCACATACAAGAAGCAAGCAATGAATGCATAAACAGGTGGAACAACAAATCTCTCTTCTCTTCTCTTCTCTTCTCTTCTCTTCTCTTCTCTTCTCTTCTCTTCTCTTCTCTTCTCTCCTCTCCTCTCCTCTCCTCTCCTCTCCTCTCCTCTCCTCCTCTCCTCCTCTCCTCCTCTCCTCTCTCTCTCTCTCTCTCCAATCAATAAATAAAAATTAAAAAAAACACACATCTTCTGTAGAACTGACAGAACATGATCACAACCAAATAGCAAATAATGTGGAGACCTACCAACATCTATAAGGCAAAATACCATAACATCGCCACATTCTTCCTTGTTTCCAGTTTCAGGTGAAGTTATGAGAAACATGGATTGCTCATTTTTGGGAGGCAGTTAGTCTTTACAAACTGTGATGCCCAATAAGAAATTATTTCTATTCTATCTTGTAATTTTATTACTTAAACAGAGAGAGACAGAGTTTTCTCCAACTGATTACAATCACCTACAGTTGATATGATTCCCCTTTTTACTCAGAGGACCAGAATAGCATAGTAAACAATAAAAGACAAAAATGAAAGAAAATTCCATTAAGCAATCATTATGAACAGGGTTAAAAATAATGAGTACTGCCCTGACCGGTTTGGCTCAGCAGATAGAGCGTCGGCCTGTGGACTGAAGGGTCCCAGGTTCGATTCCGGTCAAGGGCATGTACCTTGGTTGCGGGCACATCCCCAATGGGAGGTGTGCAGGAGGCAGCTGATCGATGTTTCTCTCTCATCGATGTTTCTAACTCTCTATCCCTCTCCCTTCCTCTCTGTAAAAATCAATAAAATATATTTAAAAAAAAAATAATGAGTACTGTGTAAATTTTAGATGAGGACTAATCATATTTTCTATAGGTAGGTAGAGAGTTAATCCACATGCATAATTGCTTTAGTGATAATTTATTTGGTTACTTGTGATGTTAGGCTTAAAGCAAGATAATGTGCAAAGGCAAGGCAAACATGGAGTTGAAAACGTCATTTCGGCACAGTGTAGCATTCAGGAGAGGTTGTGGGCAGCAGCTACTGTCTGGTCATCTGTTGTCATTTAAAAGCAGGGTTCTGTAGTTGTTTGTGTGGCAGTGGAATGAATTTTGAAGTTTTAAAGGCAACTGGTTGGCTCAGACATAGATCATATAGTAAAACATAGATTTTATGTAACTGATAGTTTTTAGGTACTTATATCCCTTTATTGCTCACTAAATTCTCACTAGCTAAGAGCTTCATCTTGTTTATGGAAGCTATTTTATGTGGTTGAAATAACCCTTGGCTTGGAGATAAAGACTTGACTTTGTCTTAGCTCTGCTTTTTACTAACTGCATTACCTTGGGCAAGTCACTTAACCAACCCAAACATCTATTAACTTAAGAAATAGAAAAAAAAAGAGAACTACTTCATGGAGTGGTTGGGATGAAAAGAGAGAGTATATTTTAAAACTCATTTAAAACTAAATCATTATATAAATCTTAATTTACTTCTATTGAGTTAACAATGAATAAAGGGAATATTGAGTTTGAAATCATGCCTTTGATACAGAGGAAGATGGATACAGTTCTAATTTCTAGAAGTTAGACTTGGAATTAATTTAGGATTTGACTATTTGAAGTAATTTTCTCAAGGTAAATCATGAAATTTTTAAGAAAAGTAATTTAGATAATAATTTCCTTACAGTAACAATAGTAAAAAATTCTTCAGTTCCATTAGTAGTAATTTAAAGAAGTATCTGACTTTGGAAAAGCATTGTCAACATTTACATAATACTTAGAGTTATAAGAATTTTGTAATTTATTCCTTGTTAGACTTCATCAGAATTATGTCCTGCCATGGAAAACGCTTCCTGTATTATGCCTAGTAATATGATGGATCTACAACTGGATTTTATATTTACTTCTGTTTATATTGGTAAAATAAAAGGAGCTTCTAAAGGTTGTGTTACAGTAAGTATATCTAAATATTTTTTTTCTGTTTTTTTTTTTTTTTTTTTAGTTTTGGATCTTAGACAAAGTATTTCATATTATCTTCTCTTTTTTTAGTGCAAGTGAATATAGAACTGAGAATAATTTGATATGGGACAATTGAAATTTGTCATACATTGAAATATGTCTTTAATTGGAGGGGGATTCCTAAAATCACAGGAATGTCCTAAAATTATATTTTTAATCTCACTAATGAAAATCATGTATAAAAACTATGTATTGATATTTTTTGAGCTATAAAATTAATTTAGTGGCAAGTTATATTTTTATTTAGGTTATAGTTGGGAGCTCAAATAAGAAATCTCATTCAGGCTTATGTGAAATACTTCTGTTCCAGGAATCCTTTTGTGATTTCTCCTTTCTAGCCAGAATTAACTTCTCCCTTTACTGTGTACTTATAGCACTTCGTTTGTGCATCTATTGTAATATTTATGCTATGCATTTATAATTGTTTATATTCTTGCCTGAACTGCTCCATTAGATTTTAAGCTCCTATAATAAAGAGCCATGCTTTTATTTTTTTTAATTCTTCCATAAATGGTTAAAATCTAAGTAGGCCCTATAAACTTTAGTTAAAATGAATTGACTACATCAGATTATAACTCAAGTATTTTCCTAGAAGTTTTATTAATGTTTCACTATGTTAGAAATAAAGCAGGGAATATAAAAATGGTAAGAGATGGCCTTTGCTTTCAAGGAGTTTATAGTATAACTAGAGGTCCGGTACACGAAAATTCATGCACTTGGAGGTGGGGGGGACGTCCCTCAGCTTGGCTTGTGCCCTCTCACAGGCCAGGACCCCTAGGGAGCGGGCCTAAACTGGCAGTCAGACATCTCTCTAGCAGCCTGGAAGCCCTCAGGGAGTGGACCTAAGTCGCAGTCAGGCATCCTTAGTGCTGCCAGGGAGGTGGGAGAGACTCCTGCCACTGCTGCTACACTCGCAGCCATCAGCCTAGCTTGTGGCTGAGCAGAGCTCCCCCTGTTGAACGTCTGCCCCCTGGTGGTCAGTATGCGTCATAGTGACTGGTTGTTCCCAGTCATTTTGCCATTAGGGTCAGTTTGCATATTACCCTTTCACTATATAGGATAGGGTGGAAGCACCAGACACATAAATAGAGACTTAGATTATGGTAAAATGTACAATGGAAATATGTACAAAAAGGGTACATATCAGAATGAGTACCTGTATCTGTCTGGAAGAATCAGGGGCTACTTCACAGAGAATAGAGTCCATGCTTTAAGACATAAAATAGATGTTTACTTGGTGACAGTGTGGGGTAAAACCTAATCCCATTAGAGTAAACATTCTGTACAAATCCACATATCGTGTGAACTATAAATAATGGTAGCTTGTGATATAGTTAAAGTTGCTTTGATTGAAAGCTCAAGAGCAGTGTTCTCTGGTCACTAATTTTCAGACATGAATGTTTTTTACATGCTTTGGGGTGATTTTACAGTTCTTCAAGGGATTTTTTTCCCACTTTTCATCGCTCCCACCATTTTGCTTTTTTATTGTAAATTCAGGTTTAACCAGTTTTTTTGTTGAGTTCTTTTTAATGGCAAAAAATTGAGTAACTTCAGTATAAAACTATAATTGATTAGCTGGAGAGGGAAATCAAATATAAATATTCAACAGTGGGTTGTTATTAATTAATATACTAATTGTTATTACACAGTCAGGTGGGCTTGTTATGGGCAAAAAATAAAACCAAACAAAAAACTAGAAATGAATAAAGGAGTAATTAAAAGAACACCTATAATCTTGTTTATCTAGAGACAACTGCCCCAATTCTAAATTGTATATCATTCTATATTTTTCACATTAGATATATATGTTTAAAACACACATACTGTTTTGTAAACTCACCATACTTAAACTGATTTAATTCATGTACCTGTTTTAGGATACTTGGATTCCCTGTCCTTAATTCTTGACTGTTAGACATTTCAGGTCTCCCAGTATTTTGCTATTCAAATGGTGGGGACTGAAAATATTCAATAAGTGTCATAAAATATGTCTTAAAAATCTGTTTGTTGGAACACTTCTTATAATTAAAGTAAAAAACTTAAATGTCTAATTATAAGAAAGTGGTTTAGTAAATCAAAGCAAATATATGCAGGTAAAATATATGCATGTGAGCAAAGACTGAAAGGAATTCAGCAAAAATAAAACAGCTATGGAGCAAGGGATCCCGGATTGCAAGAGGGATGTCCTGGACTGCAAGAGAGCATAGGCAGGTTGAGGGACCACCCCCCTCCCCCAGTGCACAAATTTCATACACTGGGCCTCTAGTATAATAGAATTACATCTTATTGGTCATGTTGCATAAAAGTGTTGCATCTGATTGGTTAATTATTGGTACCAGAAATAATGGAGAGAGCATAAACAATTTAAAAAATTACAAAAATGTAATTAAATTAAAAATTTAAAAAGTCTTAGCTTTGAGTTTCTCAAAACACTTTTAATAATATGTTCTTTTTATACAAGTTCACAATGCTCTGTAACTTAGAAATTAAAGAATTTCATTGCAGGTAGTAAATATACTAGAGAATTAAATTCAGTCATTTTCCAAATGCTTAATGAGTATATATTATTGCAGACACTGGAGATATTGTTCTCACTCTCATGATAGTTACATTTTAGCTGAGCTAGAAAATGCCTATAATAGTGTAAACTATTACATAAGTTAGAACCATTTTAAAATAACTGGACATTGAAGTTACTATTGTCTTTTTTTAGTATAGAGCAATGACTTGCAACCTTTTTCATCTTATGACACACATAAACTAATTACTAAAATTCTGCAGCACACCAAAAACAATTTTTGCCTATCTGACAAAAAAATAGGTATAATTTTTATTGATTTACAAAAATAATAGTAGTAATTATCTACCCTTTTTGCTCCAAAGTGACTTTTAAAAAAATCAGGTGCCTACACTTGAATATAAGGATTTCTGGTACCAATAATTAAATAATCAGATACAACATTGTTATGCAACATGACCAATAAAATGCAATTCTATTATACTAGAGGCCTAGTGTATGAAATTTGTGCACTGGGGTGATGGTGGTGGGGGTGGTTCCTCAACCCACCTTTGCTCTCTTGCAGTCCAGGACATCCCTCTTGCAATCCGGGATCCCTTGCTCCTTACTTGCTCACTCCTTGCCTGCTCACTCCTTACCACTTGGCTAGCTGCTTCTTAGTGCTGCCACATAGGTGGGAGAGGCCCCCACCGCTGCCACCACCACTGCACTTGCCAGCCGTGAGCCCAGCTTCTGGCTTAATGGCCACTCCTCCTGAGGGAGCGCACTGACCATCAGGGGGCAGCTCCTGTGTTGAGTGTCTGCCCCTTCATGGTCAGTGTGCATCATAGCAACTGGTCATTCCAGTCGTTGTGCCGTAACGGTCACTTAGGCTTTTATTATATAGACTAGAGCCTGGTGCATGAAATTCATGCACGGGGAGAGGGGTCCCCTCAGCCTAGCCTGCACCCTCTCCAATTTGGGACTCCTTGGGGGATATCCAACTGCCGGATCGGGCCTAAACCGGCAGTCA
>PVJC01017898.1:20349-32038 GCA_004026665.1 Murina feae
CCCCTCTGCCAGCCTAATCGCCCCCAACTGCCCCTCTACCGGCCTGGTCACCCCTATCTTCCCTCCCGTCCCCACTGACCTGGTTGCCCCTCTTGGCGCCCCCCCCCCCCCGCCACTTGCCTAGTTGCCCCACACAGTCTTCTGTTCAGTCATTTGGTCATCCCTCGCTAATCCCCCTGCCAGCCTGGTCATAGGCAGCCATCTTGTGAGGGCATGAGGGTTAATTTGCATATTGCCTCTTTATTATATAGGATAACACTAGTGCTCTGGTGCATGGATTGGTGCACATTGAAAGGAAATTAGAAGGTGGCCAGTGAGGCAGGACTGGGCAAGATGGGCAGTCATGCCCTGGAGCCCACCTCCTGTGGTACCTCCCTGGATGCTGCACTTGGGGTGGTACTGCAGCTTGAGAGTCATCCGTGGAGTGAGCGAGGTCCCTCTGGTAGGTGGGTCCCTTGACCTGACCTCTGGGGATTGGGCCGAACCTGGCTCTCTGACATCCCCCAAGGAGTCCCGGAGAATGAGAGGGCATTCTGCAAAGTTGTTGTTGATCGGTAGCTCCTGCATTGAGCGTCTACCCTCTGGTGGTCAGTGCGCATCATACCTACTGGCTGGTCGGATGGTTGGTCAGTCGGACGGTTGCTTAGCCTTTTATATATATTGATATAGTACATTTATGGTTCAAGACAGGGCATTCACATGGGATGACTATTGTGTTGGCTATTGTAGTTTTTAAATTTGACAATATAAGGATAAAGAGATCTAAATAGTCAGTATTGAAGGTTTTAAAAATTCTTACAGCACATAGGTTGAAAATTGTTGGTGTAGAGAATGCAATAGATGTGAATATTTCATGTTTAGATCTCAACTTCGTTGGTAGCAGGAAAAGGTTTAAGTATCTGTGATGTTGAGAGAACTCTATGGGTTAGTGTAACAAGTTATAAAAATAGCTCTATGTTCAGCCTTTTTCTTAAGTTAGATAGATGTGAAATGATTGCAGAGAACTGGGTTTACCTTATCACCACAAAAACATTTTTTCCCCCACAAAATTATTTTTCTCATATGCTTAACTGGAGATTAAATTTTTTAAAAATATTTTTTAAAAAAATATATTTTATTGATTTTTTACAGAGAGGAAGGGAGAGGGATAGAGAGTTAGAAACATCAGTGAGAGAGAAACATCGATCAGCTGCCTCCTGCACACCTCCTACTGGGGATGTGCCCACAGCCAAGGTACATGCTCTTGACCAGAATCGAACCTGGGACCTTTCAGTCCACAGGCTGATGCTCTAGCCACTGAGCAAAACCAGTCAGGGCTGGAGATTAAATTTTTGCCAGGAATAGGGCTTTGCCTTTCAGAGAGGTTACATGATGGCTTAATGGTCATATAAAGGTATAAGTGAGTATCAAATCCTTGCCAAGTTGAAAGGTTTGATAGGACAAGAATACTTACAGTTAAAGAATGAGAGAATAACATAAGAAGTAGAGGCCAAAGATACATAGATGCACTACTTCTAGTTCACATTTTGCAATAATTACTATCAAATTTTAAAAGCATCAAGGGGAAAAATGGAGACTTATTTAACACTCTTTATAATACTTTAAGCAATAAAACAAAATTTAAAAATTTTAAAAAAAGCATCACTCTTATATTCATTGTCTATCACTAGTTATCTCATTTGCTAAGATATCTTTTATGAGATTAAAGCCCCAGTGAAACATGTCAGGAGGAACTTGGCAGTGGAAAATACATATCACATATACAGGGCATTCCTCCAAAATGTATACACGCATTGAGTTTAATTATAAGGCAGTACTCACTAAAAAACATTTCATTTTCATTTAAGAGCTGTCAGCTGTTAAAGTGTGTATACATTTTTGGGGACACCCTGTAGCAGTTGTGTGAAAGTGACAGAATAATAAGGTGAATTTGACTAAATTAAACTAGATAATGTGCTTATTAATTAGATGCTAGTAGCTGATGATAATAGTTCCTCTTGATTAAGAAACTGATCTAAAGCTGAGAGAAGTTTAGTAAGTTACATAAGTATCTACTTGCTATTTGTTTTAGTAGAGATAATAAAGGCAGGATTTGAACCCAAAGATCAGCTTTTAGTTCATGTGCCATTTTGCTTGAATTTTGCTTTAGTGCCTAACTTACACTATGAAATATGAGTTTTAAATTTGTGAAACTACAATATGAAGTAATTTTTAAATTGTTAAAAGTAATGGAGTCACAGTAAATCTGTCATTTCACTGGACATTGTTTCTTATTTATTTGGAACTCTGTTGACAGTTAATTTAGGTATCCATGTACCAAGAACATGTTTGATTTTGTTTTGTGCTCACAGACTGTACCCCTGACTTGGTCAACTGTTTTATAAATGTGTTGCTCAAAAGAGAAACCTAACTAATGAATAAAATAAGCATGAATTCATTTGTCATTAATGAAAAAACAGATGTAAAAACACAAGCCTATTTTAGATGGTAGATTTAGGTGCTCTACAACCCTTGAGAGTTTCTCATAAAAGCAATGCTTAAGGAGGTCAGATATATACATGAAATATCTAGAGAAAATGAGTGTCCTGGCAGAAGGAGCAGAAAGAGCAAGAACTTTGCTGAATCCTTAGTCGGAAGGGAATTTGTAGCATGAAACAAGGAAAGATAAATGCTGGGAATGTCAACCAAGCCAAAAATTACACCCTGTTTTGTGTTTGGTTTATTTACTAGTCAGTGACACCTTATTTACCCAAGTCAGTGACATCTCTTGGCAGTTTCTTTTGAACTTCATCTTATTTCTTCTTTAAAAATTCAGGAAACATTTTTGAAAAATATACTAAGTAAAGTCTTACTTGCTTTTTAAAATGAGCACATTGAGATTTAAATTATTTACACAGGGTTCTTTTTTATTTAATTTATTAGGGTGATATTAGTTAATAAAAGTATATAGGTTTCAGAAGTATAATTTTATAATATACTAGGGGCCCAGTGCACAAATATTTGTGCACTCGGGGGGCTCCCTCAGCCCGGCCTGTGTCCTGTCGCAGTCTGGGACCCCTCGAGGGATGTCCACCTGCTGGCATGCCTGGCCAGCCTGGGTGAAGGGCTGATGGCTGTTTGCAGGCTGGCCAAGCCTCCCAGTGGGGACCCTCACCCCATGTAGGTGTGGCCAGCCTGGGTGAGGGACTGAGAGCCATTTTCAGGCTGCCCACACCTCCCATTGACCCAACGTTCCAGCGAGGCTGGCTGGAATCAGGTTTCTGGGGTTTATTTATCTTCTACAATTGAAACTTTGTTGCCTTGAGTGGAGGCCTAGGCAGGCAATGAAGCCTCCTGTTTGCTTCAGCTCCTTGGCTTCTATAATTAAAACATTGTTGCTTTGAGCAGAGGCCTGGCTGGCTTAAGCAGGCAGTTTCAACTCCATTGCTGGTGCAACGGAAGTCTCCTGTTTACTCTAGCTCTGTGGCTGCCAGCCGTCATCTTGGCTGGGTTAATTTGCATATAGCTGCTCTGATTGGCTGGTGGGCGTGGCTTAGGTGTCTTAGAGTGGTGGTCAGTTTGCATATTACTCTTTTATTAGATTAGATATCACCTGTATTGTGTGTTCATCCAAGTCAAGTCTTCCATTACCATTTATTTCCCTTTAACCTTTCCTGCCTTTTCCCCTTCCATCCCCCTTTTCCTCTGGTAATCACCATACTGTTATTTTTCTGTGAGGTATTTATTTATTTATTTGTTTGTTTAATCCCTTCACTTTTTTTACCCAGGCCTCTACCCCCTCCTCTCTTACTGCTGTCAATCTATTCTCTGTATCTATGAGTCTGTTTCTATTTTTTTTTGTTAATTTTGTTGATTAGATCCCACATATACTAGTAAGTGAAATCATATGGTATTTATCTTTCTCTGACTGGCTTATTTCACTTAGCATGATACTGTCCAGGTCCATACATTTTGCTGCAAAAAGTAGGATTTCCTTCCTTTTTTCTTTTTTTTTTTTAATAGCTGAGTAGTATTCCATTGTGTAAATGTACCAGAGCTCTTTATCCACTCATCTACTGTTGGATACTTGGGATGCTTCCAACTCTGGGCTATTATAAATAACTTGGCTGCCTGCCTGATCACCCCTAACTGCCCTCCCCTGCTGGCCTCATCTCACCCTCAATGACCCTCCCCTGCTGGCCTGATCTCACCCCCAACTACCCTCCCCTGCAAGCCTGATCTCGCCCCCAAATGCCCTCTTCTGCCAGCCAATTTGGTTCTGATTGGTCAGTTTCTATGCCAGTCATTCTCAAAAGCTCCACCTCTTAGGCAGCCATTGGCTCCTCACAGTTCACCCAGATTTTGTTCTGGTTGGTCAGTTTCTATGCCAGTCAGCATCAAAAGCTCTGCCTCCTAGGCAGCCATTGGCTCCTCACAGTTCACTCAGATTTGGTTGTTTTCTATGCTAGTCAGTGTCTCTGGGCTTATCTCTGGGCCTGACCAGAGGGTTGGGGCTAATCAGCAGCCCCTGTGGAGGCCCGGAGAGAAACAGAGGTGTGGCTGCTTGTGAGGCCTGGAGAGAAAGAGACAGGCAATGGCCAATCAACTGCTGCCATGGAGGCTGCGGATCAGACCTGCCCCTCTCTTCAGGCCTCTCTCCAGGCCTCTTTCCAGGCCTGATCCGAAGCCCCTCTCAGCAGTCAGTGCTGGGTCGCTGCTCCCGCACTGACTGCATGACTGACTTCCAGTGTTTGGTGGAGCCTTTGGTCAGTCGTTATGGACTCTGGATTTTTATATATTAGGATGCTTGTTCAGGATCCTTGAACTTTCATAAGACTAAGTATTTACAGTGAAACATACTTTTGGTTTATTGATAAAAAGGCTTGAGTACTTTTAGTGTAGAATTTGAATTTTGAAAATAAAATTTGAATAGTAATAACATTTTAAGTGTAACTCAGTTTTTGTATTTTTCCTGTAGTTCACGCCGAAGTATGTTAAGATCCCATTTCAAGGTAAGCTATCATTGTGTTATGACCACTTTTCACTGTAATCTGTAGTATAAAATAACTGGTCATCAAAAATTCTGAAATCTTTCTGCAACAAGTTTTCCAATTTTTTTTTCCAGTATAGAATTTAAATAAAAGGTTAATAATGTTTTTCAACATAACACTGTTTTTTAGCAGCTTCAAAAGGAGTTAAAATGTTTTTAAAATACTGAAAATAGTATACTATTGTTTTAATGACTTCAAGTCAAGTAATATTAAGGGACTCATGATAATTTCTTAGACTTAACAGAAATAATGTTTTGATAACAAGACACGTTTTGGTATATATAAAAAGGGAAAATAGAAACTGTAAGGAAAGAAGCATAAGGGAAAATTTTAATGTATACAAGCAGGTGAAATGTTTTACATAAGGGGTTAAAAGAGATTTTTAAAAAAATACCATTTTTTTTTACCTGAATAATGCAAAGTAGATTGGGAAATATACCTGCAACTTGTAGAGACTCAGGCCATTTTCTCAGTCTTTCTCCAACTGAAAACCTTTCAGAATAAGTACACGAAGAAAACAAGTAATAAGCAACATAAAGGATGCCTTGTGATAGAGAAGAATGAAAAGGAAAATATATACACAAATAGCATTTTAGAAATGAACCAGGTAACAGGAAGCTGTTGTTCCAAGACTGAAGATGTGATCAAAATAATGTAATTGAACTCCCCAGATACCCATGTACAGAAATCACAGCTATGTGGTATGATAATGAATCTATTAATTAGGAAGCTACTGTAAATACTAAGAATAATAAGGCAAAGAAGACATATATTGATAGTCCTAATTAGGAAATTTTGATAAGTTATTATGGTATAACATTAGCTACTTAGCAGAAACAAAGACCTGTGATTTCAAAAGAAATAACAATTTTAGAAAAGATAAGCTATAAAGACCTATGTGACAGAATTATGTATCACTTTTTTTTTTAAATTGAGGTATAATTGACATATAACATTAATTAATTTTAGGTATACAACATAATGACTTGATAATGACCTTTGAACAATATGGATTTAAACTGCAGAGGTCAACAAATACATGAATTATTTTTTTCAGTTGGCCCTACATGTTTCTCTGTTTTGTATCTGTGGATTCAACCAACTATAGATTGAAAGCAGTTATTTTTGATCCATGGTTGGGAATCCTGGAATGCAGAGAGCCATTGTTCTATGCCATTTTATATAGAAGACTTGAGCATCTGCAGACGCTGGTACAGGCGCGGGAGGGTGCTAGATACTGGTGCCCATTACCTTCTTGTTCAAAAGTAAACTGTATTGCAAAGTGATCTCTACAATATGTCTAGTAAATATACATTCCTATTTGAACTTACAAAAATTATATTCTTCTTTTGACTAGGACTTTTAAGATATCCTCTTCTAGCAACTTTCAAATATGCAGTACAGTATTATGAAATACTAGGGGCCCGGTACACAAAAATTTGTGCACTTGGGAGTCGGGGGTCCTTCAGCCCAGCCTGTGCCCTCTTGCAGTCTGGGACCCCTCGGGGGATGTCTACCTGCTGGTGTGCCTGGCCAGCCTGGGTGAGGGATTGAGGGCCATTTTCAGGCTGCCCACACCTCCCATTGACCCAACGTCCCAGCGAGGCTGGCTGGAATCAGGTTTCTGGGGTTTATTTATCTCCTATAATTGAAACTTTGTTGCCTTGAGTGGAGGCCTAGGCAGGCAACGAAGCCTCCTGTTTGCTTCAGCTCTGTGGCTTTTATAATTAAAACATTGTTGCTTTGAGCAGAGGCCCAGCTGGCCTAGGCAGGCAGTCCTCCATCGCTGGTGTAACGGAAGCCTCCTTGTTTGCTCTTCCTCTGTGGCTGCCGGCCGCCATCTTGGCTGGGTTAATTTGCATACAGCCGCTCTGATTGGCTGGTGGGCATGCCTTGACTGGTGGGCGTGGCGTAGGTGTAATGGAGTGAGGGTCAATTTGCATATTACTCTTTTATTAGATTAGATAGTCACCATGTTGTACATTAAATCCCCATGATTTATTTTATAGCTGGAAGTTTTTGCCTTTTATCCATTTCACTTACCTAATTTCTCCTACCTCTGGGAATCACCAATCTGATCTCAATTTCTGAGTTTGGTGTGTTTTTTTGTTTTTGTTTTTCTTTAGAATCTACGTAAGTACCATTATGTGATATTTGTCTTTCGTTGTCTTACATTTCACTTAGCATAATGTTTTCAAGGTCCATCCATATTATCACAAATGGCAAGATTTTATTCTCTTTTATGGTTAATCTAGGGGCCCAGTGCACAAAAATTTGTGCACTCGGGGAGGGGGGGATGCCTCAGCCCAGCCTCCTGACATTTGTAGCCAAATTAGCCATACACTGCATCATATGGGATATGGAAGCCGAAGGCCTATGTGAACACCTTTGCTGTCTGCAGTTACCAAGATAAAACATCTCCAATTCGAACAGGAACACAAAGATTGGACAGTCAAGCATAGGAAAAAAGTCATGTGGTCCAATGAATCATGTTTCCAGTTGCATCATGCAGATGGCAGAATGAGAATTTGGGGGAAACAGCATGAAAGCATGCACCGCACATGCATGAGTACAACCCTTCAAGCTGGTGGGGGCAGTATTATGGTTTGGGGCATGTTTTCCTGGCATGATTGGTGTGAAACAATGTCTGAATACCACAACATACATAAGTATTGTTGCTAATCAAGTTCATCCTATCCCATGTTGATGGCGTATCCCAATGGAGATGACTTCTTCCAACAAGACAATGCACCATGCCATGGTGCTCGTATTGTGCAGGAGTGGTTTCAAGAACATGAGGGAGTCTTTACCTTGCTTAGGTGGCCCCCACAATCACCAGATCTCAATCCAATTGAGCATTTGTGGGACGAAGTTAAAAGAGCCATCAGGCAGCTGGTTCCACAACCATCAAATCTCACAGAACTGGACAGTGCTGTTCATCAGGCATGGTGTCAGATTCCTCGCATCACCTTTCAACATCTTGTGGAGTCAATGCCAAGAAGAATCGCTGCAATATTGAAGGCAAAAGGTGGCCCAACGAAGTACTGATGGGTGGTCATAATAATCTGCCCACTCAGTGTATTTATATATATCCCACGTTCAAAGGCTGTTAAATTGCATTGTTTATCCATATCTTCAGAAAAAAAAATCACTTCTGTCGTGGTAAACAACCTGCTTTCCTGTTTATAATGGTCTGGCCCTCTAGCAACTTTAGTGCAAAATCATAGCTAATTTGCCTACAAACGTCAGGTGGTCATAATAATCTGACCACTCAGTACGTATGTGTTCTTTGGAAAAATATTTAATTTCTCTGCCCACTTTTTAATGGAACTGTTTATTTGTTTTTGCTGTTGAGTTGTAGGAGTTCTTTATACATTTTTGGATATTAACCCCTGATTAGGTAAATGATTTGCAAATATTTTCTCTCATTCTGTAGGTTTCCTTTGTACTTTTTTGATTTCCTCTGCTCTGCAGAAGCTTTTTAGTTTGATGTAGGTCTGCCTGTAAAGCAGAGCTACCTCTTATATTCTTATGCTACAAACTTAAAAAAATAACATTTATTGGTTTTCATAGTAATATTTCTAATTTGTCTCAAATATTGCTTTCTTTAATAATTTTCCTATACCATATGATTTTAAAAAATCTTTGAAAAGCGTTATTTTTATAAATATTAGACAAGTTGGGAAAAGCAATACTGGATCTCTGTTTGCTATATGATTTTTAAAAGATGATTTAAATGAAAAATTATGGAAAAATATTTTTAGTGGTAATGGGTTTTTGATTTTATAATGGAAGAAGACAATATTAGTCTTCTTCCCCAAATCCAATCTATGCTAAGTTTCTGCATACAAAATGTTTTTAAAAACAAGACATGCATGTAAATTTTTTCTTGTAGGGAAAGCTAGGTGTCTAAATGTTTATTCTTTTTCTCTAGCAGCTGAGGGCAAATTTTATTTATCCATATTTATATTGACTATTAATTATGTTTGGCTGTGATTTTTTTCTTCACATAGAAGAAACCCAGAAGTAGGCTGAAAGGACTGGAATAGTGTATTTTGGTCATCAGGGGCACAGGCTTTTTTATTTTTCGACTCTTTCATTTCTGACATGTGACTTTCATCCTCAGTTTTGTCTCATGGTCCATATGGCAGCTTATACTCTAGTCATCATGTCAGTGTTCCAGGTAGAAAGCAGGAGGAAGGGGGAAATGATTAACAGGGCATATACCACATATCTCTTCCCCTTAATTTTAAGGAGACTTAAATGTGCACGCCACCTAACTTCTCCTATTTACATATTGCTAGCTAGAACTTAGTCATATGACCACACATCTATTTTCAAAGGGAGCTAGGAAATAGAACTTTGAAAAGCTCGGTACTTTGCTTACTAAATAAAATTAGGATTCTGTTACTAAGGTTCCTATTAGTGGGTAGGCATACTGATAGACAACTCCCACTTTCAATGTCTGCCATAGCTATATAACAGAATAAACCAAATATTAGGGGAAATTTTGGTAATAAGGTAAATATTTCTTATGATGGTGTTAAATTTCTTTTTTTTTAATTTATAAAAGATTTTCTAGAGGGAGAAGGAGAATAAGAGAGGGGAAGAGAGAGAATCGTCTATGTGAGAGTGATACATTGATCAGCTGTCACCTGCACATCCCCTACCCAGGACCTAGCCTGTAACCCTGCGTATTCCCTGACAAGTAATCGAACCAGCAAGCCTCTGATGCATGAGAAGATGCCCAACCAACTGAACTACAGCAGCCAGGGTAGTGTTAAATTTCTTTTTTGAAGGAAAAATTTAAAAGCTGTTTTTCTTTTTTTAAACATATTTTTATTGATTTTAAGTTCTTTAACATCCATCTTGGCAATGCTTTTCTTGGACCTGATACTAAAAGCAAAGGTTACAAAAGCAAAAATAGACAAGTGGAATTACATTAAACTGAAAAGCTCCTGTATAACAAAGGAAACAACAAAATGAAAAGACAGCCTACAGAATGGAAGAAAATATTTCAGAATCACATATCCGATTTTGGGTTAATATCCAAAATACATAAAGAATTCATTTAACTCAATAACAAATAAACAAACAAAAAACTTCCCAATAGACAAAAAACCAAAAAATGTTTTGATAGAAAAATGGACAGAGGAATTGATTAGACATTTTCCAAAGAAGAGTTACAAATGGCCAATAAGCACATGAAAAGATTCTCAACATCTCTAATCAATAGGGAAGTGCAAATTAAAAACACAATAAGTACCACCTCATACCTGTTAGATTGGCTGTCATAAAAAAGACAAGAAATAACAAGTGTTGTGCATTGTTGGTGGGAATATAAGTTAGTGCAGTCACTATGGAAAATAATATGGAGGTTTCTCAAAAAATTAAATGTAGAATTATCATATGATCCAGTAATCCTTCTGGGTATACATCCAAATGAAATGCAAACAGTATTTGAAGAGATATGTGCATCCCATGTTTATTGCAGCATTATTCACAGTAACAAAGTATAGGAAAATCAAAGTGTCTATCAACGGATGGGTAAAGATGTAGTGTGTGTACACACACACACACACACACACATATTATTCAGCCATGAGAAACAAGGGCAACATGGATGGACCTTGAAGATATTATGTTAAGTGAGAGAAGCCAAATAGTGCATGATATTGCTTACATGTGAACTCTAATAAAGCTGAACTCACAGAAAGAGAGACTAGAATGATGGTTACCAGGGTAGAGGCTGGGGTGGTGAGGGGGGGAAATGGGGAGATGTTGGTTAGAGTGAAAACCCAATTCAAACATGAATAAGTTCTGGAGGTCTAATAAACAGATTAGTTATTATCTAAACTAATAAAAGCGAAATAGTAAAATTAACCGTTTCTCCAAGACAGGGTAAGCCACGCCCACCAGCCAATCAGAGCGGCTGTATGCAAAGTAACCCAGCCAACATGGAGGCCGCCACTCACGGACCTGAGTAAACGGCAGTTTCCATTGCGGCAGGAGCGAAAGTGAAGCTGCGCCCGCTCCGCTTAAACTGGCTCTAGCGAAACACACTTTTGAAACAATATAACAATCATAGAATCCTCTGGAGCTGAAGGAAAGAGCAGCCCAGGCCTAACCAGTAAAAGTAACAATTGTTTCATTATAGACACTGCGAGGTGAGGCAGAGGAGGCTCCGTTAGTTAGAAGGCCACCTTAAAGGAACAGTGTATCAATTATAGAAGATAAACAAACGCCAGGCCTTAAAAGAACAGTGCATCAATTATAGGAGATAAATAAACTCCAGGAACCTGCATCCAGCCAGCCTTGCTGGTTCGTTGGGTCGATGGGAGCTGTGGGCAGCCTGAAAGCCCGTCACCCAGGCTGGTCAGGCACGCCAGCAGGACATCCCCCGAGGGGTCCCAGACTGTGAGAGGGCACAGGCTGGGCTGAGGGACCTCCCGAGTGCACAGAGCGGCTGCAGGGCGGGACAGCACAGGACCCAGGACCCGTGAGTGGGAAAGAGGCAGCAGGGTTGGAGGGCACCAGGAAGCGGGTAAGACGCGGCAGGGGGTCGGCGGCCTGCTTGGTGGGCTTCCCAAGCCCTTTGCAGGGCATCGGGAAGCGGGTAAGAGGTGGCAGGGGGTCGGCGGCCTGCTTGGCAGCTGTCC
>PVJC01017899.1:0-31940 GCA_004026665.1 Murina feae
CCCCTAAAACCCCCTTCTCCAGGCACAGACAGAACTGGACAAGTGCAGGTCTCTCCTCCAGAGGCAGTCAACAGGGGTGATCCAGGGCCCACAATCCTTCTCCCCAGTTTCCCACCAGATGAATTATTCTCTAGGGAGTCAGTGGGCCAGGTCTCATTCAGCACCTCTGGGCACACAGCGGGCTGCACTTCATGGCCCTTGTGGTTGAGCAAGACATGGCTGTAAAAGGAAAAATGTAAGTGATGTCTTAGCACCCTCCCCCACCCCCAGCCCTATCCCAGGTGATAGAAGTTGAGAGAACAGTGATTAGACTCCCACTTCACTGACTGGATCTTAGGAGGAAATTTAAAAATGAGAAATAATCTCCTCTTGAAGTGCATGATGTGAGCACTCAATTCATTGAACCAATGCCGCTGGGATGGGGAGGACTGAAATTGGCCACCTTTAATCCACGCTGCCACCTCCTCTTACCCCCACCCCGTCTCCTGGAGTCCGCTCAAATGGGTCCCCCTCCTACTGGGCCTGTTGAACCCCCTAAGACACAGAGCAGGGGGAAGGCAATGGATTCTGAGGGCTGGCAAGTCCCTGCCTCCAATCCCATCTTCACGGAGGGGCTGGCCATCTGTAAGGCACCCAGCACCTGGAGGGCTGAGGCCATGCTGGAACCAGCTTCCTCCCTGGGCTCCCCTTTCCCATCTGCGTCAGCGCCCTCCCTCACTCCTGCAGGCCCCTCCCCGTGGGAGTCCCACCCCTTCCTGCTGGCTGGGACCTGGGAGCATTCACAGGGACTGATTTTCCCGCAGCTGATGGGATTGGTGACCCTCCTCCTTCGTAACCCAGGCCTCGTTTCCCAAACGCGTCTTGGTGACAGGGGTGTTGAATGCAGGTCAGAGACTTGGGACAAAGCCAGCAATTAATGAACTCTTAGAAGGGGGACTCCAGCAGCACCTGTTGAGTGTGTGTGTGTTTGTGCATGTGTGTATATGGTTGGAGGGTGTGTGTGTGTATATGGTTGGAGGAGTGTGTGTGTTGTGCATGTCTGTATATGGTTGGAGGTGTGTGTGTATATGGTTGGAGGTGTGTGTGTATATGGTTGGAGGTGTGTGTATATGGTTGGAGGGTGTGTGTGTATATGGTTGGAGGTGTGTGTGTATATGGTTGGAAGTGTGTGTATATGGTTGGAGGTGTGTGTGTATATGGTTGGAGGTGTGTGTGTATATGGTTGGAGGTGTGTGTATATGGTTGGAGGTGTGTGTGTGTGTGTTTATGCATGAGCCACAATCTGGTAAAACTTTTAAACTGACCAGACAATCTAGAAGCATGTGGGTAAAGCAATTCAAGTTTTGGCTCCTACCATTAGTAACTGCACTGCCTTGGGCAAGTCAATTCACCTTGGGAGTCACTGTCCCCACTGTACAGGGGTGCTCGCATAGCAGATGTGTCTCCTTGCTGGGCGCAGCCAATGGGGTCAGGGTCAGGCGCTTGGTGTTTGCCAATGTCACCATCAGCGGGCAATGGGCACCTGCCCCTCCTCCAATACCCGGAAAACAGCTGAGCAGGTGAAAAACTCCACCCACTGGCTGGGCCCTGCAGAAGGGTCAGCTCTTCAACAGCAAAGACGAGGGTGGTGCGCGGGCTTTTCACAGGAGGGCAAAGGCCCAGGCAGCCCGTGGAGTGTTGAGGTGCGCCACCTACTGGTGGGCGTTACGCATGTGGTTATTTCAGGAGGCGTCCGAGGAGTGAGCCGATTTGGAGAGTAAGCCACTGGTATTTCAGGCTGGGAGGATGGAGAGCTGACATTGGCCAACCGGCCCTTTTTACAGATGGGCAAACTGAGACTTGGAGGGGCAGGGTCACCAGCGCTGCAAAGGGCATGGGGACACTTCAGGGCTCAGATCCGAATTGTCCAGGTGCCTCCAGTTCCGGAGGCCTTGCATGGGGCTGAATCCATCTTGCTGCCCCAAGCAGTCCAGGTGTCTGTGAGTGAGGCTGAAAGACTAGAGCAGACTAATTGGATTATCTGTCTGTCCAGGCTTGTTACCACTCAGATGATGTTGGGAGCTTTCGGCCAAGGACACAGACATGCCAGGGGCTGCCAGGCATGTGTCCACCTTGGATCCGAATGCTGGGCAAGCCATTGACCTGCATCTACATAGTTGGCTCCAGGTCCTGGCTGCAGGTTAGAGTCCCCTGGGGAACAGAACAAAGGAAGGGTGCCCGCCTGCCTCAGGCTCTCTGAAGCCCTCTCCACAGGAGAGTCCGCAGCGGCCAAGTGCGTCTTCGAGTCTGCGGGAAAGATCATGAGGTCCCACCAGAGGGGGGTTTGGGAGTGGGTTTTCCTGAGAAGAACATGTGGAAGTGCAACTTGTTATAGCTGATTTCCATGGGAACCCAGCCCAGACAGGGAGGGGGACACGCCAAGCGGCCCAGCAGGTTCCTCCCTTGTGCATGTTCCCAATCACAGCCCCTTGACCTGTGGGAAGTGCCTGGCCCTGCGGCTGCTTCTAATGACGTGGGGGCCCTGCCGTGCCATTTGCCACCAATTCCTGACCATTGCTGCTTCCGGGGTGCCCGTTAGCAACTCAGCATTAATATCTGCCGCGCCCTTCATCGCCGCAGCGATTAGGATCCGGGACTTGCTCGCGTCTCCTGGGCGAGAGGGGTGGGGGGTGGGTCCCCAGGTGGGTGGGGGAGGAGGGTGACAGGCCAGCTTGTTACCTCTAATTACCTGGCTGCAGGCAGCGGCCTGGGCTCTTCTGAGAGCAGCTTGGCAGAGGACTCCTCTGCCTGCCTCTCGCCATAACGAGCGGCTGCCACCCACTGCCGTGCGGCTAGCTAGGACCGAGTTTAATTGCTACCCAAAATGTCAGCCCTTTCAAACCCACAGTATTTCATCACTTACCTTTAAAGAAGAGGGTAAAAAAATCAATTTGGACCGTGAGTTTCGGCAGCAAAGCCCGCAGAAAGGGCTGCCCAGGCCTTCATGAGAGCTGTTCTTTTCATTAAAATAGCTATTTTTAAATCTCTCTCTCTCTCTCTCTCTCTCTCTCTCTCTCTCTCTCTCTCTCTCTCATCTCTTCAACATGAGATGAAAAATCCCAGCTACAAGAAGAAACCCTTTCATGAGGGAATAATAATATAAAAAAGAGTTTAAAAAAGCCCACTTCTAAAATAGGCCTTTTTTTTTTTTTTTTTTTTTAAGAAAACACCTCTCAAAGGTTAAAAACAGAAAAGGGTTTTATTCTCAAAAGGCTTTCACACGTGTGATCTCATCTCACCCTCACAGAGCTTGCGGGGCTGGGGGAGGGCCGTGCCCTTGTTCCCATTTTATGGATGAAGGAGGCCGCAGAGTGGGGAGGGGGATGAGGTCGCACATCTATGCACGGGGAGGAAAGAGGTCCCCATTTTCTGTTCCCCAGGCTGGTCTCCCTATGGGTCCAGGCAAGCCACCTCCCAGACACTCGCCTCCCAAATTCAAGCTATTTACATCCTAGTTGGAAAATAAAGGTAGGGGGCATTTAAAAACCAAACCACAGAGGCCCATTAGCGTTTAACACTCATTTAACTCTGGGAGAGATCACAGCCATCCTTTCTTCCCAAGGGAGAGTCCTCTCCCCTCCTCCCCTCTTTCCTTAGAAAAGGAATGTAATTCTTTTGGAGATTACGTTCCCTGGAAACCAGTTTCTTAAGCTACCAGCTGAAGAAGTGTTCCAAAGTCTGCCGGCTAATTAACCCCGTTGTTGGGAATTAATCACCTCAGGAATATTTGGAATCAACAAGAAATGTATCAATTGGGCTCTTAATAAGCCTAATGAAACGACTCCGCAAAAAGGCACATGAAATAGACTTTTAAAACATTAGCATACGGCACCAACCTCCTCGCGCAGCGCCGTCAATCTTAATTGACACGTTATTTGCACCACAAATTGCCATTCATTTGGCAAATCCCCCCACGCTGCGTGCTGCAATGATAAAGTTTTTTGTTTGCTTTTTAAAGAGAAAAGGAAGAGATTGAAGTTTTTTGGCGAACGAAGAGAGGGAAGGGATTGGGAGCTGAGGGTGGAGATGGACCTGGCTGGGTCTGAAGTGTCCTTTCTGCTCCCGGGAGACCCGGGAGGCAGGAGGCAGGGGCGTTCAGGGCTGAGGAATTGTCTCTGACACAGACAGAAGCAGCGCAGCTGGCTGCCTGGCCTGCCCCCCAGAGGCGTCCTGCAGTGCTGGCAGCGGGGTGTCTGGGCGGGAGCAGAAGTGGAGGGCCCAAGTGAGCAACGAGGTGCCTGAATCCTTTTTGTCGCTCAGTTTCCGTTGTGATCAAACATTTGCTTCCAAAGGCAGGGGACTGGTCCTCGTCCTGTGTTCTCTAATCCCTCCGATTGTCTAATAATTCTGCCCCTAGTTTGCGGTACATGGGAGAGGGGCCCCGTTCCTCCTCAGCAACCTCACAGCAACCAGGAGCCAGGAGGAAAGAATCCTCTGGGGTTTCACAACAAGGAACTTCACACCACTGGGTTGTCCATCCTGGGTGTCTGTGACCGCTGGGACACCACCGTGCTCCCCCTCCCCTTCCTCTTCTTTCTCCTCCACCTCCTCTCTGTCCTCTTTCTGTAACTCCTGGGGACTCAGTTTTTGGGCTCAGCCGGGGTAGGTAAGGTGACCCCATACTTTTGGGAGTGGCTCCTGCTTGCTTAGAGCAACCAGAGAGAAGTAGTCTCAGGTGCCATCCCAGAGAGTTGCGGAGTGTCCAGCCCATGAACAGAGTCAGAGAAATAAAGGAAGGGCTGCTTCATGCTTCTTTGGAGACTGCCAGGGGGAGTGTGGCCATTGCTGTCATATGCCCCCAACTTGGATGAGAGGTTTACACTCTGCAGCTATTATGGGCACAGGCTGCCTGGGTTGGAACCATCCTGGCTCTGCTGGGTCTTAGCTGTGGGACGGTATGTGCCTCAGTTTTCTTATCTGTAAAATGGGATAACCGCAGTGGTTCTTAAAAGCATTATATTATAGATTCAGTAAAATAAGTACAAAGTTCTTAGAACTGGGCCTGTCACAAAATAAACACCATGCAAGTGCATTGTCTTGTTGAAAAGGAAGTTGGAAGACAGTAATAGCTAACATTTCCTGACCATTTGCTATGTCATGTATTGAAAGCCCAGGGTGGAAAGGAGAATCTACAAGATCAAACACTCCAGACCAACAAATACTGCCCGAGAGTCTCCTGTTGAGGGGTTGGTATCCAATGGACTCAGACTTGTTTGGATTCGATTTCGGGGTGATCTCAAGACCAGGTGCAGTGAGGCATGGTATCAGCCATGCTTGGTGGGAATTGCTGTTTAATATTTTAACCCTGATGGCTTGGCTTCTGTCATTATTTGCTTGCTAAAACAATAGAAATGTTATTTTTATTTTTCTGAATAATATAAATCATCCCATTCGATTGATACCCTATTGATTGTAATGTGAATACCCCATTGGTTGTGGACATACTGGTTTTAGAAAGCACATTCTTCTGTCCTGGGAACCAGGACAGCGCAATTATCCTAAATTACCTCAGTGGCCACAGATAACGCGTCTGGTTGACTCAGTGGTCCCAAGACCAGGACTGCGCAATTACTCGAAATTGCCTCGATGGCTCCAGATTATGTGTTTCCGTTGACTCAGTGGTCCCAGGACCCGAGGGCTCTAGATAATATGTTTCTGTCAACTCAGTGGTCTGAAGACCCAAAACTATAATTTAACGAACATGCTCAATTCTGCTTCTGTAACTGCTTTGTGCAAACCAGGTTCCTCATTCCAAACCCTGGGATGTATCGATGCCTTTGTGATCTTTGCCTATAGAAATCTGATGTTGGGGCTGGGTAAGGCACTGCGAGATTTGGAGTGCATGGCCCCCTTGTAGTCCCGGATTTGCAATAAATATGACTCCTTAATTCGACTACTTGAGGCATCCTTGTGTGATTCGCGGGTACATTACAACAACAGTGCACATGCATTAGCAGCCTTGGCATCTGCCCCTGGAGCCTCTAGCCCTGGGGGCTGGAAGGGAGGATGTCTCTTTGCATGAAAAGGGGGCTGCTGATCCCCCTTCCAAGGTTTGCTCCTGATGCTGTGAAGAGCCCAAAACTCAGTGATACTAATACCATTACTATTTGTGTGGTCTGGGCAGGCACTAGGCACTTGGCCATACATTTTGCTGATCACCAATAACCTCCGTGTGGCTTGGTGGGGCAGTGCAGGGCAGGGCAGGGCAGGGCAGGGCAGGAGAGAGCCAGGTTTCCCTGACTGCCAAGCTTACGACCTCACCAGTTACACTCCCTGCCTCTCCTTTGCCAGCAGTCTCTTCCATCATTTCAGTCTGGCTGCACAGCCTGCAGCAGCGGGGAGCTTAGCTCAGGTTCAAAGACCCAGGCCTGTGGCCTGACCTGGTAATGGTCTAAATTCATCAAAAACCGCCTCTCAGGACATTGGAGGAAACATGTAAAACAAGAACTTGGGTTCTTTTCAAATGTTTGCTGCCGTGTTGGTCCTCAGACCAAAAATAACTTCTAAACCTACCCCACATTATCAAACGTCAGCAGAGTAGAGCACAGTTTACATATTAATGCCTAGTGTTTTTCAATTAGTCATGAAATTATTTACATTAGATAGATGGTGCACGAGGGACAGCCCCAGACATATGATGCTTGGCCCTCACACGTGTGCACACAGATTACACATCCAAGTGTAGCTCATGTGCTTAATCAGACTCTTCATTCTCGTGTTTGTAGTACCAGGCACTTGCTAAGCGTTTTGCATGCGTTATCTCGTTGAGTCTCCCCTAGCCCTATGAGGTAGGTTCTATTATGACCCCCATTTTATAGAAGAAGAAGCTGAGGCACTTGGTTGTCTTGGGTCCCACAGCAAGTCAATTACAGAGTGGAACCTGAGGCCAAGTCCCTCTGCTCCTTGCCTCACATGCCACAACCACACCCGTATTTTAAAGGAGGTATTTTTCTCATTCTCAGCTCAGGGAACAGTCAGACAGAACATTTCCCCGGAAGATTGGAGAAGTCACTTCAGAGGCAGCACCCAGGGAGAGCTTTTACCCCAGCAAAATCTTCCTCCAAGAACTCAAATTATGGCTTAAGGAATTCCTCTCTGCCCTGCGTGCATCAGTGTGGCTATGCACAGTGTGGCTACCCCTCCAAGAAGAAAAATAATGTAGAGGTTAAAGGCTCCATTTCTGAAGTCAGAGTACGTAGGTCAAACGCTGGCCTTGCTGGGTAGCCTTGGGCAAGTGAATGAGCCTCTCTGGCCTCAGCTTCCTTGTCTGTGAAATGAGAATAAGAGTAGCATTTAGTTTGTGGGGCTGTTGTGAAGAGTAGATGAGTTCTGAAGTGTAAAAGGCTGGGAACAGGACTTGACTATCAGTATACATGTTCTGCTGTTGCCATCTTTAGACATTTCAGTGGATAGAGTGCTTCCTCTAACCCAGTCTGAAAAGGGTTGATTGACTGGGATCTTGTGCCTCCTCTTAAACCAATCACTGTGGCTGGGGGAGGGGCTATGCTGATTAGGCCTGGTCACATGCTCACCTGGAGCCCAGAGAAGGCCAGTCCTCCCCCAACAGCAAGAGGGACATGGCTGGCCCTTCTCAGAGCCATGGACCGACAGGGGTGGAGGATGGACATCCCAGAAGAAACTCACAGCATGTCCCCATGGGGAGCAGAAGCTGAGCAGGCACCAACCAACAGGTGAGCACTAATGTAGCCGACCTGGGATTTGAACCCAGGCAGTTCACTCCCAAGAATGCAAGCATGGACTTTTTTAAAAGGTAACTTTCCATTTATTTTTAAATGTGTAGCTTGTGTACAGTAAACTTTGTAATTGTCTGTTCAGTTCTGAGCTCTTTAATGCATGCAAAGAGTCTTGGAAACACCACCACAAACAGGACCCAGAGCAACTCCAACCCCCCAAAAACTTCCCGAGTGCTGGCCCATGGTACACCATCAGTCCTTCTCCAGCCTCAGCGAGTCTGTCCTCTGTACCTACAGTTTTGCTTTCCATCAGCATGGTCTACAAATAGTCACCAGCCTGGAATCTTGTGAGGAGGGCTTCTTTCCCTCAACATTAGCATTTAGGATTCACCCGTGGTGTTGGGCCTATGACTCATTCCTTCCTGTTTATTGCTGAGCAATAGTCCGTCGCACAGCTGTACCCCATTTTGTTTCTCCATTCACTTGCTAAAGGATGTTGGGGTTGTTTTTAGTTTTGGGTAATTATGGGTGATGCTGCTATAAACATCTGTGCACAGGTTTTTGTGTGAGCGCCAGCTTTCATTTCCCTGTAAATAAATACCTAGGAGTCAGGTTGCTGAGTCCTGTGATGAACTTTCTGAGAGGCTGTGTTCTAGAGTGGCTGGACCACTTTGCGTTGCCACCAGCAATTCAGGAGAGGACCAGCTGTCCCACATCTTCTCCAGCCCTTGGGAACTGCCTATATATATATTTTAACTTTTGACATTCTAATACGTGTGCAATCCAAGCTTACAATCTTAAGCAAGCAAAGATGTTACTAAATGGTGTTAGTAGCTACAAAAGTCAGAAAAAGTCTTGCCAGAGGGAGCTGGAGCCTAAGCCTTGCATCCCAGACACTAGAATGGTAGTGGGGTGGGGGTAGGGGGTTCCTTTGAGGGTTTGAAGGAACTGGGTTGTTTAAGACAAGTTCATGATGGACCCGGGACAGTGCAGCGGCTGCCAGGGCTGTAGAGGGCCTGGGGCATCACCCTGTCGACATCCCTCTACTGTACCAATGAGGAGGCCTAGGGCTGGTTGCCAGGGAAAGGCCTCTCCCAGCTGCAGGACATGCGGTAGAGTCTCAACAGATGAGAATGTTCCGTTTCAGGATTCTGCTGGGGCTGGGACATACAACTGCGCACATGCTGGAGGCAGAAGGCATCCTAATGGGTCTCCCCTGGGTCCTTTCAAGAGAGGGGTTCTTGATGAGAGGCAGCTCAGAACCAGCTCTGTGTGCCATTCATTGCCTGGCCCTGGGGGCACCTGTGCCCACTCTGTAGGAAGGAAGGCAGATGTGTTGGGATGGGTGGTATTAATTGAGCCAATTATTATTTTTTGCTTCTATGTGACCATGGTCAATAGCCCTGGAGTATGGGGTTCTGGATCCCCATTAGAGCCACTGTGCTTGCTCAGAAGGGGCAGAACAGTGCTGTCAAAAAGAAAACCCAGCCCTGGCTGGTGTGGCCATGCACTGAGAGGTCCCCGGTTCCATTCCCAGTCAGGGCACATGTCTACGTTGGGGGCTCGACCCCCCAGTTGGGGATGTGCAGGAGGTAGGCAATTGATGGTTTTCACTTCTCTCTTTCTCTCTCTCTCTCTCTCTCTCTCTCTCTCTCTCTCTCTCTCTCTCTTTCTCTCTCTCTCTCTCTCTCTCTCTCTCTCTCTCTCTCTCTCTCTCTCCATTCCCCTCTCTCTCTAAAAATATCAATAAAACATTAGAAAAAGAAGAAAAAAAGAAATCAAGGCTGTAACTCTACCCAGGCAGAGCGCCACTCACCTTCTTGTATCTGATATTCAGAGAAAACTATAAGGAGGCAGGGCTGAGTGGCTGGACCATGGCCCTGGGTTTTGGCGGCAAGAGGTAGGGAAAAAATGACTATTGCCCGGTGTGCTGGGAGGGTGGGACTCAGCCCCACCTCAGCTGTTGCCGGGCTCCGGGAGCTCTCTCTCAGCTAAGGCAGGGGTGGGGAACCTTTTTTTCTGCCAAGGGCCACTTGGATAGTTTTAACATAATTCGTGGGCCAGACAAAATTATCAACTTAGAAATTAATATTTGGCTAAACATTTAATTAACTCACCCCTAATGCCTTGGCAGGGCCAGACCAAATGATCTCTCGGACCTTATATGGCCCACGGGCCAGATGTTCCCCACCCCTGATATAAAGTACTCACACGAGGTGGGGAGGGGAGGCAGAGAAAATCTTGTTCAAGAAGCTCAGGGCCATATACTTTGGCCAAGAAGACGGCGCCTGCCAACTATGACTGTAGGGGCACCACAATCTGCCCACCCCTACTTCTCACCCCCCTGCTATGCCATGAACATCAGGATCACCCCGTTGGCTCCAGAAGGGCCATAGGAAATGTGTATGCTCCCTGGGGAAGGCAGGCATCATTTTGTGTGGCTTCAGTAAATCAAGTGCTGCCACTTAGAAAGTACCTAAGGCACAGAGTTTATTTTTTAAATTCTTTATTGTTGAAATATTACATTTTCTCCCCCCCCCCATTTACCCTCTCCAGCCCACCCCCACCCCTGGCCTTCAGCACCCTGTTGTCTGTGTCCATGGGTTATGCATATATGCATACAAGGCTTTTGGTTGCTTTCCTCCCACCCACCCTCCCCTGCCTTCCCTCTGAGGTTCCATGCTTCCGTGTCTCTGGATCCACTCCGTTTACCAGTTTATTTTTTCACTTAGATTCCACATATGAGTGCGATCATGTGATACTTGTCCTTCGCTGACTGACTTATTTCACTTTAGCATGATACTCTCCTGCTCCCTCCACGCTGTTTCAAAGGTAGGAGATTCTTCTTTTTTATTGCTGCACAGTGTTCCATGGTGTAGATGTACCACAGTTTTTTATCCACTCATCTAGTGATGGGCACTTGACCTATTTCCAGATCTTAGCTGTTGTAAATTGTGCTGCTGTGAGCATAGGGGTGCATACATTCTTTCTGATTGGTGTTTCTGGTTTCTTAGGGTATATTTCTAGAAGTGGGATCACTGGGTCAAATGGCAGTTCCATATTTAGTTTTTTGAGGAAATTTCATAGTGTCTTCCACAGTGGCTGCACCAGTCTTTATTCCCACCAGTAGTGTATTAGGGTTCCCTTTTCTCCACATCCCCACCAGCAGCCATTCTGACAGGTGTGAGGTGGTACCTCATTGTTGTTTAAATTTGCATCTCTCTGATGACCAGTGACTTTGAGCATTTTTTCTTATGCCTCTTGGCCTTCTGTTATGTCCTCTTTGGAGAAGTGTCTATTTAGGTCCTTTGCCCATTTTTAAATTGGATTGTTTGTCTTCCTTTTGTTAAGTTGTATGAGCTTCCTTATGTATTTTAGAGATTAACCCTTTATCAGCTGTATCGTTGTAAAGCAGGGCTTTGAGGGGCTGAGATATGAGCGGGGTAAGGTTTTATGAGTGGGGGAGGGGATGGAAGAGGGTGGATTGGTCTGAGCAAAAGGCATGGCCAAGCTGGGGTAGGAGTGTGTGTGTGTGTGTGTGTGTGTGTGTATGTATATGACGGGAGTGACCCAAATGAGGAGGGACAAGTGGGGGGGCTGATGGGGAAAGCAGAGTGCTTAAGGGACCTCTAGGGCAGAGAGATGGGCTCTGGAGGGGGGCAATGCAGGCAGGGATGGGCCTGAAGGCACCCTTTTTGTCTGCTGTTTTCTCAATGACACACACACACCTTGAGGAAGTCTGTGTGCTCCCCAGACCTTTAGGGCTGCTTGGGGCCTCTGCACTGGCTCCTGGCAGCAGACTCTTTTCTGGACACCAGAGCTGTGATCAGGGAAGAGGAGTCCTGCCTCTTGGCCCCCTTTTCCCCACTGGAAAGATCATTTGGGGCTGATAAGGTAGACTGTGACATCAATGACGATGACGATAACATCTCAACAACAATGGCAACAAATTCCATGTTTGAGCACTTACTTTCCAACAGGCACTGGCAAGCACATCACACACAGTTCACATAATCTTCACAGAAACTGTGTCATCACCCCATTTTACAGATGAGCTGGAGGTGAACTTGTTCAGGGTCATGTGGTGAGCGTAGGGAGGAGCAGGAATTCACGTGCAGGTCCATCTCCAAAGTGCATGTGCTTGACCACCACTCAAGGTCAAATGAATGGAAGTGGTCAACAGGGGAGCATGGACTGAGGAGCCCCTGGGCATGCCCTGGTTAGGGGTAGGGGTCTGGGCTGCTCAGGAGAGCCACCTGTTCGTCCAGGACAGATGAAGTGGGATCACTGGGGGTGGTGCTGATGCTCCCTGCCCGGGCAGCCCCTTCCCTTGGCTGGCATTCAGGGTGGGACTTCCCTGTTGTGTCCTCAGTAGAGTTTCTCCAAGGAGAACTTGGTTGTAAATTTTTCCAGCTCCACAGCCCCTGGCCCCGGCCCCGGCCCCAGCCTTGGTCAGCGGATGCTGCTGAGCAGACAACAGATTTGTCACTGAGCAAGACCTGAGCCATCGCAGCTCTCAACAGGGAGGAGTGGCTGTGTATCACAGCCACGGTCAGCTTACCCTTGAGCATGACAGATGCAGACAGAGACCTCAGAATTTGTGGCTCTCCTCTCTGAGTGATGGATGGACTGGTACCTGGAGCCTCTGTCAGAGAAAGTGCCTGCTCTAAGCCTCTGGGGCAACCTGGTTGGTGGGCAGGGCTGGGCCTGGCTCCACTGGGAGAAGGGACTTGGAGGTTGGTGTGCACAGCTCCCCCTCGCTCCTGGCAGTCTGTGCCCCCTCCCTGCACAGGCCACTCCAGCGGGCACAACCCATCCTACTTCTCTCACCTCCTTGCTTTCTTTCAATGATACATCCATCCAACAAACATGAAATACCCACCACTTGCCGGTACTGTACCAGATGCTGGGGACAGAGCAGTGAACAGGACCCCCAGATGCCTTCCTTTAGGAGCTTCCAGTCTAGTGGGGGCAGAAGGCAACAAACTCAATAAAGAACCAAATAAAACCTCAGAGAGTGATGAGGGCTATGAAGAGAATTCAGAGTGTGAGGGAGTGAGCAAGGGGGACACAGCGTAGGCGATCAGGGAGGTGTGCCTTAGGAGGTGACAGTGAATGACAAGACTGTGCAGGCCAGGCGCAGACCATGGAAACAGCCCGAGGCAGAGGGCACAGCTGGCCAAAGTGCCCCCGGCAGAGTGAGCACAGAGGGCTCAGGGAGCAGAGACACCAGCTCTGGCTGGAGCAGAGCGAGTGGTGGGGACCACCAGCAGCAGGATGGGGCTGGCGAGGCAGGTCAAAGGCAGCTCCTCCACAGGGCCCTTAAGTCAGCAGGAAGAATTTGGCGTTCATCCTGAGCGGGATGCGAGCCATTGGGTTGAGAGTAGGGGAGAGGCATGATCTGATTTACCTTTTGAAACTATCACTGTGGTTTTGTTTAGCACAGATGTCGCTAGTAACATCCAAACTTGCCGCAGCCCCCAGCCGCCAACGCACACAGCCTGCCCAGAACACCCGACGCTGTTTGTCCAGCTGCCACTCTGACCGTGTCACATGCCTTGTGTCTAAGAGGATTTTAAATGTGTAAAGTTTTGCAGTGGTGTCATTATTACACGGACACATACCTCATGACATGTGAATAAGGTCCAGTGTTCTCCAAGGAAGTTCCTGAGCCTTGAGTAGAATTGGCACCATTACAAACCATCCCGAGTCCATGGGTTACAAAAGTTGTTCTTCATACATTGGGGGAAGCAGGGCCATTAAAGACAGCCTGAAAGGAGTGGACCCAGTGGTCCAAAGGGATATTAACAGGTTGGCATTTAAGGGTTGATGTTGCTTGCGCTTTGGACAGTATTGCAATTCAACACATGGTTTGGCGTGACAGCGTTTAGGGTGATATGTTGAATCTGAGATGAGTGTGCCGTATAAGAATGAGAGGAGAAGGGCTAGCGAGGCGCTCAGAGAGGAAAGGGAGAATAGAAATTGAGAAAGGTGCATCAGAGCGTGATAGGAAGGGACTCGGAAGCCCTGGAGTGGAATTGGAAAGAAGAGTATGAACTACGACTTTAACATTCTGCTCAGTCACTAAGTAACAGGCGGCCTCTGGGCAGATGCAGGGGTTGTGAGGTACTTGCAGCCCCACTGACCATGGGCTAGTCATTCAAATCACTTCGCTCTGGAAGGAAGAGAGATCCTGGGAGGGGTAAGCTGTGCGGATGTGGGGGTGGAGGTGGCTTGGTGCTGGAAGACAGCGGTGCTCTCCTGCAGGAAAACTGGAATGGCACAGAGGCCGGCCAATGGGTCTCCTCCCCCCTCCCATCAGGATGACCAAACAGAGACCATCTGAGCATAGAAATCAGTCATTATGAGCAAGTGGCACAAACTAAGTCCATAAGTCCATAAAACTATTGAAAAATGGGAATGAATAGGAGGTGTGCCAGAGGAAGCTGGAATGCAGGCCATCAATTTTGAATATGATTTACAGAAGGATATTGATCAAGTCACATGGCTGGAAGCTCACACTTAAATTGCGGCCAGCAACCAGGTCTCCAATCCAACTTTTTGTTGACTTGCTTCAATTGTTTGCTCAAAGGATTAACATGCATGCAGAATCGTGCTGTTCCTGACAATGTTTGTGTGGTTGGTTGTGCCCAGTGCTTGATGTTTGTAGTAAGCAAGGGGTGGAAGGCAGCAGTCAGACCCACAAAACCCAAATGTTGTCATTATAGACTTTTGGATGGCACCTCCACCCTGCCCTTTGCCCAAATAGGCCTTTGTCATCGGGGAAAGGGTGTATATCATACTCCAAAGTGGTCACGATGTCTTGAGAAAAGGTGAAAAATTGAGATGGTATTGTCCCTAAGTCAGAGCGACCAACACCTCAGGGCCATATTTAGCCAACAGATATGCCTGTTTTTTGACTATTACCAGGTCAAAAAAAAAATGTGAATGATTACAAAGTCTAAAATTAGAGAGACTTAACACATAATCCAGATTTTCAATTTCCTTTGAAAAAAACCTGGAAGATCTGGAAATGCTGAGCCAGCATTTCCATCTACACAGGAGGCTGGGGTTGAATAGGGACCTTCCTTTCTAGACAGAGCTCATCACTCTAGTTAGCCCTGGTCCCCACCTCTCCCAGTTGCCTCTTATCTAAAACACTTTCTTGAGCTCTGCTGACATTTGAGGTTTTGACTATTGGTAATACCAGTCAACACCCTCACCGGGAAAGGACCCTTATGACCATTTTATAGGTAAGAAAAGGAAAGCCCAGACAGCTCAAGTGAATTGAAGTCACAGGTTGTGGGAGAACTGCTACCAATTAGTTTCATCTTCCTCATAAAGAACAGAACCTCGTTTTGTGGAGACTGACGATGTGCCCAGATAAAAGAATACATTTCCTCCAGCCTCCTTTATAGTTGGATGTGGCTATGAGGACCATTTAAAAAAGCTCCTTAAAATGGAGGGGCAGGTCCTGTTCCCGCTCTCCCGTCCTCCGTCCAGATGCCTGGAATGCAGATGTAATGGCTGGAGTTCTGTCAGCCACTTTGGACCTCGAAGAAACCTTGAGCATGGAAGCCACACATGTCCGAACAGCAAGCTAGGAACTGGATTTCCTGAGTGTGGAGCTCTACCAGCCCAGTCCTGGCCCATGCTCTGTTGGGCTTCTGTTATGGTAGTTACTAAACCACCGGTGTTGAGGTCAGGTTTCTGTCTGTTCCTGTCACTGATAGAGTGGCGAGGCCAGGATTCACACTCAGTCTGCCTGACACCTGAGCAGTGACTCTCAGGTTATGCCCCTGCCCAGCCTTCCAGTCAGTACCGTAGCAATTCCTGACTTTCCCTACTGCCTGAAGCTGGCGTCCCCACTTCCTCCTTGCCGACTGGCATTGGAGGAGCAGTTGTACCACATGCTGGGACGGGCTAATGAGCAAGTGGCTGCCTTCCAGGTCCACAGGGAAAACAGAACTGACCTCTGCAAGGACAATCCAGGCGTTCCTTGGTGAGGGATTCCAGTCCCACATGCCAGCTCATGAAGAAAACAGTAGTCGGTGAGCTTCTTTTCGGGCTGCCCTCCACGGTCAAAGGACAGAGAAGCAACACCTGTGATAATGCCCACGTGCAGGGGCTTCTCAGGGAGACCCCCAAAGTCTGCCAAGGCTGTCACCAGCTGGTTCCCTATTTTTATTCATGTGGAGGGTGTTCCTGCAGTAACAAGTGCCCTTTCTGTTCCAAGAAATGGACCCTTTTTGTTTAAGTGGTTGGGATTAATTTTGTTTTTGGCAAAAGAAAAACACACATGGTCAAACACAGAGACTTCTTGGGGGCCATGAATAGATACAGGCTTCTGGCTAGAAAATTCTTGAGGTTTCTGCTCAAGTCTCTCTGATCTTAAAAACAGTGATGATGATGATGATGATGATGATGATGATGATGATGAAAATATCACTTTTAGCCATTGTACCATATTTCTTCTTGCTTTCCCTTCTTCAAAGAACGATCTAAGCCCCTCCTTCCTCCCTTCCCTTCCTCTTACTGCTGACCCAGTGGCTCTACTTCTGCCCCTTCACCCTAGAGTTGCTTTGGTTAAGGTCACCAGGCAGCTCCTGTTGTTCACCCAGTGGCTATCTTTTAGTTTTTACTTTATTGAATGTCTTTGTGTAGTTTATTGCTATCCACCCTTTTCTCTTGAAATATTCTACTCTTTCAGTTTTGTGACAATACGGCCTTTAGGTTTCTCTCCACGACTCAGACCGTTCCTTCTTTGGTCTGAGGGTCACCTTGTTCCTCCGAGGCTCATCTTTGGTCCCCTCCCCTCCTCCTGGCCCCTCTTCCTCTGTCCTTCCTCATCCTTTCTCGAATCCCTGGACACACCGACCTCAGGCTCTGTCTTCACTCCCCGTGTTTATCTAACACCATTCACCCACTGCCTTCTCAGGTCAGGTCCCCAGACACAGACTCTAAGGCGGAGAACTGCTGGCAGGAAGCTTCATGAGAAAGGCTCATGGAAGCAACACGTGGGGGACCAGGAGCCCCCGGAACGGGGGACAGCAAGCAAGTGAGGCCTCCGCCGATGCCCCGACTCAGGGTCTGGGATGGCCCTTCACAGTTATCCCGACCTAGACCAGGGAGCCCAGCGCTGGCGCCTGAGTGGCAAGTCACACTCAATCCCCACCGGCCCACACGGCGGGGCCAGGGGAGGGGCCTTGTCTTGGGTGCGGCAGCTTCCTTCTGCCAAAGGCAGTTCCTGAAGAATAGCCCAGCCAGAGCAGGCAGCGCCAGCGTCCCCTCAGCCGGGGAAACGAGAGCCTCATGCGGAAGGGAAGCGGGAGCACCACGCCATCAACGATGCAATCCCAAGTCTAAATCTGTAGCCTTGACCTTTTTTTCTGAGCAATTACCACACTGAGGTCTCTAACTACTGCTGAATGTATTCACCTGCTATAGTTCCCGGATGCAACCTGCTGGGTACACCACTGCTCTATAAGCTTCTCTCCTCTCTGCCTACAATGGGCTCATTTGTCTACACTCACTAATTCCACACTTGCTTATCGAGTGCCCCTCTGCGCCAGGCACTGTGCCCGGACGTGGGGCACTGGCTAGTGGCTTACTGGAGGTCAGGCCTGGAGTCAATCTGCCCCATCCCAGCCCACAGCAGGGTGGGCAGCTCAGAGCCACCAGGTCCTGGGCAATGCCATGTTCGCCTACACTACAAGCTCCTGGTAGCCTAGCAATGGGAAGAAGGAAAAATGGGGCTCTAGGGGGGGGCTGGTGCAGGGCTAGTTCTGGGGCCCGGGGCAAGCAGAGGCTCAGATAACAGGCGAGGTTTGTGGGACTTGGGCACAGGGGAGCAGGGAACCCCTACCCCATATAACCCCTGCCTGAAGAACCCCCAAACACCCACCTGCTGTGGCCAGTCCCCCTCACCCCTGCAGAAATTGGCCTACTGATGCCTCAGTAAAGTCAAACCCTATGTACATACATGTATGTGCCCACCAGCAGACCTGTGTCCCATGTGCACAGACACATGGTCATGTGTCTGCCATTCCTTCACAGGCACACGTGTGAGCAAGTCTGGGTTCCTCACAGCCATAGACGTATGAATGGGTGTGCCACAACCCCAGCATACACCCAGGACCCCGTGTCCACACTCAGCATCCCCATCGGCCCGTGCTCACACGGTGGGGCTCAACTCCCCGCTGGCACAGGCACGAGCATGCAAGACCGCTCCCCTCCCGCACATGCTCACGTGCATGCGGGCGTGGGAAGCCTGAGTGACAGCTGTCAGGCATCTGCCACGTCCTGCTGTGGCTAGGAGAAGGATGCTCCGCTGCACCAGCCTCCGGAGGGGAGAGATGAGCCCTTTTTCTCTTTTCGGGGCCAGCCTCTGAAGTGCGGTGAATAAGCAGTCGGGTTTCTCCCTCCCCAGGGACCAGGCTGCTTTCTAAATACCAAGGCAGAAGGACAGGTGGTATTTAGCCAGTGCAGTGGCTTCCCAAGGAGAGCCTGAGACCTCTGCACGAGCCTTTGTTACTGCCCCATCCGCTGCCCTGGGTCCCTGATGCTGAAGCTGGAGCTGGAAGAGGAGGAGAGCAGGCTCCATCCTCCAGGGCAGGGTGTGCCCTGAGCTGTGCCAGGCCCTCGGGGCAGCGGCAGGCTCTTGGGGATCCTGGCAGGCTCTGGGTGGGTAGGTGAAGATCCTGAGACTGGAGGCCCCAAGGAGCCTAGCCACTCTTCTGGGGAGCGTGGATGAGCAAGGGGGGCTTCAGCCACCATTCCAGGACCACAGGGCCCATCCCCCTGTTCAGACCCAGGCAGGGCGGTGTCTGGGCGGGATAGTCACTCCTCCCTTAGGGAGCACCCCCTCCCTGCCTCCTTTTTCATAGTGAAGGCGAAGCAATGATCACTGAACAGCTTGACAGCACAATCCGTCCAAGGGCCTTTGCTTAGATATGGCATAAGCTAGGCTCCTGGGCAGGAAGGTGAGATCCGAGGGCAGGGAGTCAGCAGGAGCCAAGGCAATAAGAACAACAAATGGGCTAAACTGTTCTGCATGAGAAGTAAGAGGAATCGGTTTTACTCCTGAGAGGAAGGGAGAGAGAAGGAAGGCACGAGGGAGGGGTACCAGGGAGAGAGCCGGAGGCTGGTCCTGCTCGGTGTCTCCACTGCATTCGCCACTCCCCATGCTGTCCCCCTTCTCCATCCTGCCTGGCCTGACGCCTGCCCCTCCCAGGAACGTCTCTGACCACACGGAGCTCCTCCCTTCTGGCTTCTGGTTGGGCTTGGCCAACAGGAGGTATTGATAGAACAGAGGGTGGGAGGGGAGGGGTTGAGGTACTTACTCCCTGGCTCTCCACAGGTGCCCTGGGGGGCCCCCTCCTCTGCAGCATCACAGGCAGTTACCACCATCCTGCTTCCTTCCTCCTGGCTCAGCAGACCTGCTGTTTGGTTTGCTTGTTTGTCTCTTTACCCGTTTTTTCACCTGTTAGTGAATGGCTTCACTAAGACTGAGGTGAGGCCTGGGGACAGGTTGCTGCCGTCTGCACCTAGCTTGGGGTCACCACGAAGAGATGTGTTAGACTAAACGTTGTGTCCGCCCCAGATTCACATGTGGAAACCCTGCCCCTCCAGGTGATGGTGTGAGAAGGTGGGGCCTTGGGAGGCGAGCAGGTCATGAGGGTGGAACCCTCCCGAATGGATCAATGCCCTTAGGAGAGGCTCCCACCCCTTTGGGGCCTGGACCAGGGCTTGCGTTAGAACCCCACCATGCTGGCACCCTGACCCCAAAGTTCCAGCCCCCAGGACTGTGAGGAACAGCTATCTGTTGTGATAAGACGTTGGGCTGTGGCATTGGTTGGAGCAGCCTGAGCTGATGCAGGCGGCGAGGAAGGGCTGGCATGCATGGATGGTGGCGGGGACCTATTGGGGCATGTGCTGGGGCCTGTGACCCTGAAGAGGGACCTTCTGTGTGAAAAAAACACATGGCATCTCGAGGCCCCACTGCCCATGACTAGTGACCTGCCCCTCCTCCCTGCAGCGGCTCAGGACCAGGTGGCTCCCGGACCTGCCTGGTCTGCCTGTGGCTGCCAGGAGAGTTGGCTGGGGCGGGAGGGGGAGGGCAAAAGCAACCTACAGAAACAGACATAGGGATGGGGTTCTTTTTCTGGCTCTTTCAAAGCCGTGATGGAGAGGGGACAGGCAGAGAGGGGCCTTTAAGGACTTGTTTTTTCCCCAACTCATGACCTATAATGCACTCAGGTGACATTTAAATATTTGTGAAAAAGGATGCAGATGAGTGTGTGAGACGAGTGGGGGAGGGAGGGAGCGAAGGAGAGAGTTTGGGATCCACATACTGCGTTTTATGGAACCACAGGATTTCAGAGTGAGAAGCGCTGCTGGGGTCACTCAGCCTGAGCTTTCCCTGGGGCAGGAATTCCTCCATGGCACCCTACGTTTCTGCTTCCATCCACTCCCGGCTGCTAGGCCTACCTCTCAAACTCCTCTGGCCTTTGCCCCTTACTCCTGTTTGTGAGTACCGCTGCCTTCGGTGGCCTCTCTCGCCCAGATGACTGACAGCCCCTCACTGGTCTCCAGCTGGTTCCCTGACCCCCGGGGAGGAGGCCAGGGGTCTGCACGTGTCGCTGTGACGGGCCTTGAACCCGGGACAGAGCTGGAGTTCTGGTTCTTGTGAATCGAGGCCTGGCTTTGGGAAGAAGAGATCAATGCACGTGTGTGCGCATGCACGTCTGTATTTCGTGTTTGCGTATGGCGCATGTACACATTGTGTGTGGGTGCATTGCATGTGTGTGCTGGGAGTAGGTGATCCAGGAGGGCTCCCATCCTCACGGTCCCTAGAGAAGCTTCCCGAGGGCCTGCTTCCTGCCTGTCACCCGCCCACGCAGGAGAACAAAGCTCTTTCCAGCTGACTGCCGCCTGTGTTTGCAGAGACAAGTTGTACATCTCAATTTTTATCACATGAAGATGAAATAAATGATGCTGGATAGACCCGAAGAGACAATACAGTGGAGTGACGACTCCTTTGCTGCGGAGTCCCCGGGCCCCCTCCCCTCCCCTCCCCTCCCCCCACCTCCCCGAAGGGCTGTCCCCATCGAGATGCCAGCACTGTCTTTGGGGCCTTCAAAGGGGTGTCTGTCATGGCGCTTACATTTTAAAACACAAGGAGAGTTAAATGCGCCACAAAGGCAAGGAAAGCGGTTCTGACAGGCGCGGCGCCTCCTCCGCAGTCCTGCCTGGATGTTGCCTTGCCAGGAGGCAAGATGTTCTCCTTCTCAATTAGGAAAAACCCACAGCTCCGCGCCTGCACAGGAGTGGCAGCACTGGCATTAGCAAGGGGAGGGGAGGGGAAGGGAGACACCAATGTGGCCCCAGCCTGGCCCAGAGGAGCAGCCTGGCTTCCCGCTGGGGGGCTCTCCCTCCCCTGGAGTAAGCAGGAACTCAGCTGATTCCAGCTGTGCCAGGCCCCTTGGTAGATCTGAAGACACAGACGACTAAAATGCAGTCTCTGGCCCTGGCCAATTTGGCTCAGTGGATAGAGCGTCGGCCTGCGGACTGAAGGGTCCCAGGTTCGATTCCTGTCAAGCGCATGTACCTTGGTTGCGGGCACATCCCTAGGAAGGGGTGTGCAGGAGGCAGCTGATCGGTGTTTCTCTCTCACTGATGTTTCTAACTCTCTATCCTTCTCCCTTCCTCTCTGTAAAAAATTAATAAAAATTAAAAAAAATGCAGTCTCTGCCCTGGAAGGGGGGGCGGGGCTTAAGGGGGTGGGTGGGGAGGAGAGCACAGAGCTAGTCAGAGAGACCCATGGAAAATAGACAAACCCGGATGCCAGCTGGGCTCCCCTGTTCCTTAGCGTCCAGGTCAGATCGATTCAACCCCCATCCCACTGACCCTCCAGGGAAACCTCCCAGGATTCCTGCACCTTCCTGGAGGGCCTCTCCCAGGAAGAGGTTAGGAGCGCAGGCTCCAGGCAGACCCCCTGGGGTCAGGTCCCCGCCAGCTCCTCGCCCAGCAGGAGGGCTGTCACTCAGCTGTGCTTGCCTGTTTCCACACTCCAGAAGCCGGATGGCATCAGTACCTGCGTGGCCGGGTGCTGTGAGAGTTAAGTGAGTTAGTTCAGGTGCAACGCTCAGAGCCCAGCCCCAGCGTAAGCACCGCGAGAGACGAGGCTCCATTCCCATCAGCATTTCCAGCTCCACGCTCCTGCTTGCATCGAATTAATTCAGTGTGTGCATCTTTCCATCTCCTGCTGGGGAAGCCAGTTGCATCCTGCATCAGCCCAGACAAGGACCTCAATCCTTTTCTTATGTTCCATTAAAAAAATCAGCCTCTCCCCCTCTCCCCGCTAAAACAAAGCGTGGCCGGGCACACAAAGCCCCTGTGGGGAGCAGACGCTTTCAAAGGACCCAGGGAAGAAGGGATTTATGGATTGCAAGGACACCAGCAGCGTCAAAGGCCCTGTTTGACATTTCCATTCCTAAGAGCCCCTCAGCCATTTCTGCCACCTGAGGGTCAGCCTCCTGCTACATTGTTTTATCAGCGTCCCCTTTGCTCTCTGCCCCTCTCTCCCCACCTCCGCGTTCCTGCTTATTTCCCACGCAGAGCAGTTTACTCTAACTCTCTCTTTTGGTTCCTTGTCTCCTGTCGAGTCATACCCTCAGGATGTGACTTCCTCCCACGTACCTTATCAAGGTATCGTTTCAGAGAAAGACAGTTGCTTCCCTGAGAGGAAGTCTGCTTTTCCCTCCCAGTGGAAAATGATAAAACTTTATTTAAAAGCATCGTGGAAACCCTAAACGAGAGAAACCCACTGTACTCACTAATCGGAGCGCTCAATATCCTAACGCCGTCAAATGGCACCCCCAACGTAGGCCAAACCCTGCGCGGGATTCTGATGTCAGATGCTAAATCGGTCAGGATCCAGCCAAGAAGAGAGGAACCTCTGTAAACGTCTAGGACGGAAGGAACTTAATGCAGGGCTGGTGACACAAAAGAGGGAAGGTTGAGGAGCCAATAGCCGGGCTGCACCAGCAGATAATATAATAAAACATACTTGTGCTAGCAGAGAGCTGCTGTGAGCCCCCGAGTGTCCCCCAGCCCCTCCTAATGTCCTCCCACCTCCCCAGGCTCTTGCCACTAGAGGGTCAATGCCACTCACAGCAGGGAGCCTCCAGGGCCTGCTCCAGGGCCTCCAGGGCTGGGTTTGGGAGCCCGCACTGCTGGCTCCGTTTTGGGGAGCACACCCCTGGCCTGGGTGAGTGGAGACAGCTGGAGCACGGTGAGCTCCTGAGAGCGGAGGCGAAGGAGCAAGGAAAGCTGGGTGGAAACTGGAGGATGGAGCAGAAGGAGTGAGCAGGAGGCAGGGAGCACTCTAGGAGGCTCTGGTCAACAGTCCAAGGAGAAATCCCATCGTGGACCCCAGCTTGCTTCTCCATGTCTCTGGTGGACGGCACAGAGCAGCACACGTCCCCCACCCAGGAGGAGGAAGGGAAAATCGAGGCCAGCGAGACAGAGGCTTGCCCACGGTTATAGAGCAGACAGGGGCCAGCTCTGGGCTCCGGACTTCCAGGTGGGGCTCTCCCACATCCAGCAGTGTGTCACAGAGCTGGATGGTAACACCCGCCTAACCAGAGTCAGAGAAACAGGAGACTCGGGGAGGAGGGGCTGAGAAGGTGAACGGGACCTTCAGATCCCACCCCAAGGGAGACACAGAGACTAATGACATCTCCGCAGGACACAACAAAGCAGGAAGAGCCCTTTGAAAGAGGCAAAGGGAAGGCACAACCAGCGGTCAAGGACACACACCACCCACTTCTGGGGAGGAGGCGGGAGAGGCAATTAGTGGCCGTGAGAAGCATGGGGGTGACAGTGAGGAAGGGGCAGCCAATCCTCTCTCAAAACAGACCCAACGCAGGGCCTTGCTCTGACCTTAACTAACCTCATCAGCTCACGCCTGTTGGAAGTAGAGGCTGTCATGGAAGATGGAACGGTCAGCCCTCCCAGGGTCAGTCGGGCCACTCTGGTTCCTGTTTAAAATAACAGAAATGGACTCTGGGCAACTTAAGCCAAAGGGCATTGGGCAGAGTCTTTGAGATTCTCAGGCTCAAGAGGGAATGTGAGTACAGGCCCCGGGGACTGGAGGGCATGCAGAGCGATGGTGGGTCAGGCCCGGGGGAGGGGATAACAATATGTGGGACAAGGTACAGGTGACAGTATTTTCATGTCAGGACGTCACGAGCCATTACTCAGTGTAGACAGAGACCGGAGTGGAGCTCCTTTGTCTGGGGACTTGAGTCTTCCTCTCAGTAATGCAAACATCAGGCTAGTGGGAAGCTTACTGAGAGGCAACCAGACCTTTCAGTGTGTGTGTGTGTGTGTGTGTGTGTGTACATGCGTGCATGCATCACATGTGCATAATCAAAGAGCTGGCACCCGGCTGCCCAGCTGGTGCTGGCAGGATTCAGATCTGTTGCAAGGACAGGTTTTCACTGGGCCGGCAGGACCAGCCTTCAGCTGGGAGTGGCACCTGTTCCTCTCTCTCCTGGTGTTTGGAAGTAAGTTTGACCCCCTTTGACTCATGAGCTCTGAGGGCTTTTGAGTGATGCAGGGGAACGGGGACAGAGGCCTCAAGGAGTCCCTACTGTTAAGATTGGTGGCCACCTAGTAATTGAAGACATACTCACAGATGTGTCTGCATCTGTACCCCCATGGGCCACACTGCTTAAGGCACATAAAGATCTCAGAGTGCTTGGCACACAGAAGCCATGCAATGCATGATAGCTAGTTTCAAGGCCTTAGGGCCATACGGGAGAGGGTGGCTGAGCACATGGTGGATTGTAACTCAGATTTGCCCGTGGCCCAGTCCCACGGACAGCTGTGTGTGTGCTTGGGAAGGAGGGAGGGGACTTCAGCAAAACCAAACTGAGCAAATTGGACAAAGATGGTCCAACGACCTTGGGGACAGTAACAGCTCTGCTTGGCGCTCTGCTAAGAGGGAGGATCTGACCAGCCCGCCGGCCACCCTTCCCTTTTCTGGGGAACTGCTTCATCTCCACTCCAACCCCGCGGTTCAAGTGGGAGCTGCCAGTTGCAGGATCCAACCTTACAGCCACCTGGGTGCGTGCGTGACCTTTCTGAGAATTTAGATCTCAACGAGGGAAAAGAGTCAATGTTTCCTGAAGGCGAAGCCCTAAGTTGTGGTCCTAGACTTTACTGGTCGCAACCTCTCCGACCCTGTCGGAGGTCAGTCTGAGTGGGAGAAACCAGAGCCATCACAGCTGAGAGATGGCATGGGAGAGGGTTCGGAGGGCAGGCACCCTCCTGGTGTGGGTGATTCCCGTAATCCCAGTCCACCCCTCTACTAGCCATGGTTTGGTCATGTGAACCAACAAACTCTTCTTTGCAATGAGCTATTTCGGGCTGGGATTCTAGGATTTGAAAGTCGCAATTAGGCTTTGGTACTGGCTGATTCCAACGCACCGATGGTGGCTCTGGCCGGAGATGATGGACACCAGTGAAGGTAACTGCCCCTGATGAGGGGGGCAGTGTCAGCAAAGGTGGTGTCGCTGGGGGGAATGACAGACGCCCAGGGGAGAAAGCAGTGCTGGGGAAGCACGGCCAAGCAGCCTCTGCAGTGGCAGGAGCAAGTTGGGGGTGGGCGGAAATGGGGACGTGTCATATGATTGAGCAGATTTTCTTGTGAAATTGATCATACATACGATCGATGCTTTCTAGTATTCTTTTTATTTCCACTTGACTTTGGACCTCGGGCATCTTCCCTTAAAATTAAATGTGTTTTGAAAATGTGATTTTTAATGACTTCATAGCCTTTCATCATGTGAATCTAATATAATTTATTTAGCAAATTCCCCAGCATAAGGGATTGTAAGTAAATGTCTTCATTTTTTTAATTTTTTTCTTACTGTGTACTACGCTGCTAGGAACCTAAATAAATCTTTGTGCACATCTCTAATTATTTCCTTAGGAGAAATTGCTATAAATGGAATTGCTCTATCAAAGAGTATGGACGTTTTAAAGACTTTGATCCATATAAATAATTTGCCTTACAGAATGGTTGTGACAATTCACACCCCCTGTAGGGTAAAAAATTTTCCTTTCCTTTGAACCTTTGCCAGCCCTCAGTACTATGATTTTTTTTTTAAAGGCTAGGCTAAGATGACAGGCAAAATGTATGTCTCCTTGCTTTAATTCAAATTTCTTTTATTACTAGTGATGCTAAAATGTTTCATGTATTTATTGGCTATTTGTAGTTTTTTATTATAAATTCCTTATTTATGTCCTCTGTTCATTTTTCTAATGGGGTTTTCAGATTTTCTTATTGATTTGTAAGAGTTATTCACTTTCCCTGTCATCTATGTTACAAATATTATTTCCTAGTTTGATTTTTAATATTGTTTATGATATTTTTATCTACATAACGGTTTAATTTTTATGTGTTCAGATTTGTCATTCTTTCCCTTTGTGCTTTAGTGCTTAGAAATAAGCATTTCCTCACTCCCAAAATCAGATAAATGTTCACCAATTTTTCTTTTGGTTCTTCTACAATTTAATAGTTTCAACTCACTCATCAAGAATTTATTTCAATGTGAATGAGGTAAATATTTAACTTCCTCCCCCTCGAAATAGTCAATCAATTTCTCCAATATCATGTGTTAACTAATCCATTCTTTGACCACACATTCAGAAGGGTACTTGATGGCCCACCAAATTATTTTAAGCGCTAGAATCTGTTGCTGGGCTTTCTGTTAGATTGCTCTGGTCTATGCGACTATTTTTGGACTAAAATACAATTAATTGTGTTTTTTTGTTTGTTTGTTTGTTTTTTTAAAGAATGGAAGCAAGGAAGGAAATAAATCTCTTCGTCAATTTGAAAGGGGGAAAAAGCATATAATTGAGAATTTGGCCCTATTTAGACATTATACTGCCTTTGAATCTCAGAATCTTTTTGAAATTTCCACACCATCTTTTGGCATTTATGACTAGAGCAGAGGTTGACAAAGTTAAACGGCCAGATAACGAATATCTTGTGCTTTGCAGGCCTTCTGATCTCGATTGCAACTATTCAGCTCTGCCATTGTTGTGTGACAGAGCTGTAGGAATCTGTGAACAAATGACTCTGGCTGTGTTGCGATAAAACTTTACAAAAGCAGGTAGTGGGCCTGATTTGGCTCATAGGCCATTGTTTGCCCATCTTGTTTTAGAGCAGCATAACACATTAAAAATACAATGCAGGCCCATAGGTAGTTTAAAATTTTAAGAAATAGATGAAATTAATATATTTCATTGAATTCAATATATCCCAACTATTATCATTTAAACATATAATCAACATAAAAAGTGTTGAGTATTTTACAGTATCTTATTTTGTGGCATGTATTCAAAATCTGGTTTGTATTTTATACTTTCAGCATATTTTAGTTCAGCTCAGCCACATTTGAAGCGCTCACTGGTCATGTGGCCAGTAATTACTATACTGGCTAGCATTGTTCTAAAGCGTAGATCTAAGACTAATTTTGTTTGCTTTTTTTTCTTTGCAGGAACCAGCCTTTTTTTCCCCATAGGCCTGCTTTGAGGATAATTTTTCATTCTTAAAAATTTAAATTGAACTATGATATGTTTAAGCCTTAATTTTTTTTCAATATTTTTGTCTGCTATTTAGTGATTCCTTTCAAAGCGTGGACTCAGTTCTTAAACAGAATGCATTTGAGCTATTATATCTCTGATCATTGCTTTGGTTCTAGTGTATGTATGTTAGAAACACTGATTATTTGTATATTAGACCTATTATATCTCTTCCTTATCTGTTATCTCTCTTTTACCATTTGAATCCCTGTGTCTTTTCCCTTTGCATCCTGGGAAACTCTTAAAGTATGTCCTTCACATCGCTGATTGCATGTTTCTGCCCTAGGCTTTCTTGACTTCATAGGCTTAACTTTATAGGCTTCTAATGAAGATTTAAGTATTCCTTACAATCTTTCCATATCTAGCCCTCTTTATATTTCTGTCTGCCTCTCAGCCAACTAGTTTCTTTTCCATCTAAACCATTCATTTTATCACTTTCTCCTCATTCAAAATTCAATTTATTGAACAAAAAAAGGAGCTTATTCACTTGACTCTCTATTGTAAAACCTAAAATACTATCTTTAAATTGTCTAGTGTGTTGGTCAGCTACTGCTGTAGTAAAGCTGTGTAACAAATGACCCAAACACCATGATAAAACACAATGCATATTTATTCTCATGCTCAGAAATCTGAAGGTTGACTGTGCTTCTGCTCTGGTTGTGGGCCTACATGTTGCCTAGGGTGGCTTTACTCCATATTTCATTCTGGGCCAGGGGCAACTTAGGGCTTGTTGTTCTCATGATGGAAGTCAAAGCTCCATGAGAGGCAAGAGGAACACTCTGGCCTGACTTGCATGGCTCAGTGGCTGAGTGTTGACCTATGAACCAGGAGGTCATGGTTCAATTTCTGGTATGCAGGAGGCAGCTGATCAATGGTTCTCTCTCATCATTGATATTTCTATCTCTCTTCCTTCCTCTCTGAAATCAATATATACAAATATATACAATTCCAGAGGCCCAGTGCATGAAATTCGTGTATGGAGGGAAGAGGGGGGGAGGTAAAGGGTGGGGAGGAGAGGAGGGAGGTTCCATCAGCCCAGCCTGCATCCTCTCTAATCTGGCATTCCTCTCACATTCTGGGACTGCTGGCTCCCAACCTCACCTGCCTGCTTGCCTGAATGCCCCTAACCTCTTCTGCTTGCCAGCCTGATCACCCCATAACCACTTCCCTGCCAGCCTGATTGACACCTAACTGCTTTCCTGCTGGCCCAGTTGCCCCCAACTCTGCAGTTGCCTCCTCTGCAGGCCTGGTTGCCACCAACTGCCCTCCCCTGCTGGCCTGGTCACCCCTAACTGCCCTCTCCTGCTGGCCTGATCGCCCACAACTATCCTCCCCTGCAGGTCATCTTGTGGGCACTGCCATCTTTGAGGGCATGGCAGTCAATTAGCATATTCCCTCTTTATTAGATAGAATGTGTGTGATAGATATAGATATATTAGATAGATATATATATATATATTAGAGGCCTGATGCATGAAATTTGTGCAAGAGTAGGCCTTCCTTCCCCTGGCTGCCAGAACTGGCTTCCCTCTGGCACCTGGGATCCAGGCTTCACTCCGGCTGCCAGCAGGCACCTGGGACCTGGGCTTCCTGGCAGCCCCAGCTTTGTCCGGAAGGACATCCATTCTGATTAGCATATTACACTTTTATTACTATAGATATACAAATCTGGTGCGCGAATTTATGCGTGAGTGGGGCCCAGTTGGCCAGCCCCAATGGGGGCCCATCAGGCTGGGCTAGTGGGGGGAAGGGGCTGTGGGAAATTGGCCAGCAGGCCCTGCTCCCAATCAAGGTTTTGGGGGCTGATCGGGGGCTGGGCCGATCAGGGCCCAGATCAGGCTGGTTGGCAGCTGCAATCACGTCAGAGCCACCAGTTGTTCTGGTCATTCTGGTCATTCCGCTGTTCTGGTTGCTGGGCTTTTATATGTATAGATATATATTTAAAGAAAGAACACTCTGTGAATTAAAAAAAAAATTCTCACCTGAGGATATTTTTCCATTGATTTTGAGAGAGAGAATGGAAGAGAGGGGGAAAGACAGAGAGAAATGTTGATGTAAGAGAAACACTTTGATTGGTTGCCTCCTGCATGAGCCCCAACTAGGGCCCAGGCAAGGGAGGAGACTACAATCGAGGTATGTGCCCTTGACCAGAATCGAACCCGGGATCCTTCCAGAGGGCAGCCACAGGCCGATACTCTATTCACTGACTCTTAAGTCTGAGACTCGGAACTTACACATTGTCATTTCTACCTACATACCATTGGCCAGAGCTAGTCATATGACCAGGAATGTGAGTTCCTTTTGCAGCATCCAGCTGGGGAGGCGTGGACATTCTGGCTGCACAGGTGGAGCTTGGGAAGGGGCCTGCACACAGGTCCCAGGAGGGCCTTCTTCCCTGGAGGGAAGCTTTTCAGGGTGGTGGTCACGGAGGACCCCTGAGGGCATGTCCATGACCGTCTTTGTACAGAAACCTTTGTCTGGGTTTCATGCTGTTTTTCATGAGGACAAATTCCCAGCAATGACATTTCTGTGCCAAAGCGTAGAGCATCCGTTAAAAATGTTTGGCTGTGGCGACAGAAGCCCCCTCAAGCTGGTTTATCACGACCAAGCGAGTGTTGGGGAGGTGTTAATGGCTGCTCTGTAGTGGGAAACCCTGGGATAGACCTGGCCTCCAGCATGGTGGCTCCAGGCCTCGGTCAGTGTCACCAGGCTGGTGTTCTCTCCGTCACCTTCAGCTCATCTTCCTGCGCCGTCCCTGAAAGCACCAGGCTTACATCCCACTGGCTCAGGCACCTGCAAAAAGAGGAGCTCTCTTTCCTCTTTAGCCCACACACATCCTGGGCTGTGCCTCATTGCCCAGCTGGTGTCCCTGCATAGACACCGAGGCTGGGAGACACAGGGACTCAACTGCCTGCCCCGGGCCACACACCTCCTCCTGGAACCTAACCCAGGAGGTGGAGAGGGAGAGAAGGGCTTCCCAAGGGGAGATCAGGCTCCTGTGACCTAAAGATGCTGCACAGCAAACCCCACGGGTGCCCACTGCCAGCAGGGACATTGCTAACCTCTCAGTGTTCAATCCAACGTTGCCTTAAGCCAGGGGTGAGGAGCCTTTTTGTTCTGCCCAAGACTGTATGGGTATTTATAACATCATTCTCAGGCCATACAAAATTACAAGTTTAAGAATTAGCCTGCTCTATTTGGTCAAACATTTAATTAACTCACCTTGCCCCTAATGCCTTGGCAGGGCCGGATGTTCCCCAGCCCTGTCTTAAGCAATCGTTCCATGGCTGTGGGGATGCTGTAGGAGCAGAGGACCAAGGAAGGCCAGAGTGCCTGAGAGAATCACTCCTTTCTGCACAGGGACTGCACATGCCTGCGTGGCAGAGGCTGCTGACCCTCGGGCTGCAGAGTGAATCTGTGGGCCACGAATTGCTCCAGACCCTGGAGATTGAGCAGCAAACCCCAGGCACTGGCTCAGAGAGCCTCCCGTCTGTGTGGGGGACACACGTGCAGAGGTGTCCAATGGTCAGAGCCAGTAGGTCACAGGGTGCCCTGACAGCACAGAGGACAGGCACTTGGGGTGGGGGCATAGGTGAGCCCCAGCAGAGTGGCCAGGCTTTGAGACTTCAAGCTTGAGTGGTGAAGACAGGAGGGGCCTTCAGGGGGAATGTTCCAGCAGAGGAAACAGCCAGGCCAAGGCACGGAGACTGGGAGAGGAAAGGGCACCTAGTTCCTTCAGGTGGATGTGTGTGCCTGGAGGGCCAAGGAGGTGGGGAGGGATGGGAGAGAGGAGGTGAAGATAAAGGGAAATAGTGGGAGGGAGGCCCTGCTGGGCTTGATGTCTGGCAATGGGAGGACAGTAAAGGATTCTGAGCAGGAGACGAGTTACTCAGATGTGTGTGGTCTGCAGGAGCTGGGACAGTGTCTTAGCTCAGGCTGCTGTTCCTTAGACTGGGGGCTGAAATAACGGACTTATTTTTCACAGTTTTGGAAACTGGGAAGTTCAAGGTGATTTGGTTTCTTGGCTTTTTTTTTTTTTTTTTAAAAAAAAACAGGCTTTAGGGAGAAACAAGATGGCGGCATAGGGTAGACATTGTATATGCAGCTGTGAACAACTATTTCAGAAAAACCACGAAAAGAACACACGGACACCACTTGCACCCACAGGACGGCTGGCTGAGTGAAAATCCTACAACTAGAGAAGAGTCTGAGACTCAGAGGAGTGGCGGAAGCAAAGTACAGAGGTACGGAGGCGCGCGCACGGGCTCGGGGAAGGGCTGGTACCGGAGGTCGCGGTTCTCTTCCAAAACGGAGAGAGCCACAAGCTCCCAGCGGCTCTGAACTCCAGTTCCAGGTGAGTTTCTGAGGTCCCACAGACACCCAGAGAAGGGGGACTGACTGGCACTGGGTGGAAACCCAAAGCGGGTTTCTCTCAGCGTTGCTTGCAGCAATTACCGTGGGACACAGAGACCTGGTGTCTCTCAGCGCAAGACTGAGAAGCGCCATAGCTATTTGCTCCGCCACACCCGGTGAACTCCCCGAGGCCCC
>PVJC01017900.1:0-31940 GCA_004026665.1 Murina feae
AGAGTCAGCTGTGTCTACAGTGGGAGAATTTCTGTGCTGGAGACACCCTTATGGGGCAAGAGTTGTTTCAGTGGAGCTTTTATGCTCACTGCATCTGCCCCGAGTGTGTTCCTTGTGGATCTGTTTTGTTTAGGTTAGTCCCACTCTGGCCACTGGGTGGGGCTGGCTCCTGTATCTTTAAGGAGGTGTTGAGTTAGCTAGGGAGGGGCGGGGCCTCGGGAAGTTTGCAGGGCAGGGCGGAGCAAATAGCTATGGCGCTTTTCAGCCCTGCGCTGAGAGACACCAGGTCTCTGTGTCCCACGGTAATTGCTGCAAGCAACGCTGAGAGAAACCCTTTGAATTTCCTCCTGGTGCCAGTCAGTCCCCCTTCTCTGGGTGTCTGGGTCCTTAGAAACTCGCTTGGAACTGGAGTTCAGAGCCGCTGGGGACTTGTGGCTCTCTCCGTTTTGGAAAAGAACCGCGTCCCCCGGCGCCAGCCCTTCCCCGAGCCCCGTGCACGCGCCTCCGTACCTCTGTACTTTACTTCCGCTGCTCCTCTGAGTCTCAGACTCTTCTCTAGTTGTAGGATTTTCACTCAGCCAGCCTTCCTGTGGGTGCGAGTGGTGTCCGTGTGTTCTTTTTGAGGTTTTTCTGAAATAGTTGTTCACGGCTGCATTTACGGTGTCTACCCTATGCCACCATCTTGTTTCTCTCTGTGTGTGTTTAAAATGCAGGTTCCTGAGGCCTATGCCCTGAAGTATTGAGTTATCCAGTCATTGTAACATTTATTTTGATAAAGTTGACTTGGATGCAGGTATTCCACAGACCACACACTGAGAAACAGTTACAGATTCTAACTTACATTTCACAGGGTGCTCTCAGGGACAAGCTCAGGCTGAGCCCAGAAGTGGCATTGAGGGCTTCTGGTCAAGATGGTATTGTAGATAAACATGGTACCGGTACCCTACCAAAACATATCAAAATTATAACTAAACTATAGAACAACTATCATTCAGAACCATCTGAAATCTTGCTGTATAGAAGTCCTATAACTAGGAATTTAAAGTAAGGTGACCAGAAAGTGGGACAGTCCCGATTTTTAACAATTTGTCCTTTGTCCCGCGGCATTTTTAAAAAGTTCCGATTTTTGGAAAGAATGCATGACAAACTAGGGAACGGTGGGAGAATGGGAAGGGAATGTATGGTTTTTGGCGGCCAAGCGGTCAATGGTGTCCCGCTTTACCAATGTTAAAATCTGGTCACCTTAATTTAAAGAAGAGCCACATTGAGACTGATAGGAGGGATGGAGATCCTGAACAAGCTGGTATCACACGCACGTATGGCAGACAAAAATAGGGAAGGATACCTTAGCTGCAGAGGTCCACCCTGAGGAGCAAGGTCAGCCCCACACAAATTCCAGTCCTGGGAAGAGAAGTCCCCATAACTTCTGGCTGTAAAAACCAGTGGAGATTGAGGCTGAGTGAGATGGTGGGCCGCTGAAAACCCAGATGTTGTTCTTTAAGGGCCCATGCAGACTTAGTCAAACTCATCAGCTCTGATCTAGCACTGGGACAGCAGCTCAAAAGGCTCCAGGGACATACAGGGATGAACTGAAGTGTCTGATATCAGAGTGAGATAAGGGGGGTGGGGGAGGAACTGTGTTTTCTCAGATAGCAGTGCTGGCAGAGGTCATTGTTCCTCCCCCATCTAAAGCCAACAGGTTGGTGCCATTTCTCAGTCTCTATTAACCTGGCTAACACTGTTTGCCCCACCTTGGTGATTTCCCTGAAACATTGCCCCACCAAACTTGTGGGCTCATCCAAGCTGTTTCTGTGTCTTTTTCATAAGAATGGCCTGTCTTGGCTTGGGCATCAGATTCTAAAATCTCTCAAACAAGCAGCATCTGGCCTCAGCATGCCCTGTTCCTCTCACTACGTGGCCCCAGACCCAGAACTAGCAGTAGCTGGCTGTATCTGACAGCTTGGCCTCTCCTGGGCACCTTCAAGCCCAGCACAAGTGGCAGCCAGCTACAGATTGCTTTGTAGCTCAAACCAGGTGGCCATGGCATAAAACAGGTAGTGGGTGTCCTTGGCCTGTACTTTCTTGGAGGCCCCAGAGACAGCACACTTAGTGAACAGCTACAGAGCACATCAAAACACCACCCAACCACCTGCCAGTGACACGCTCAAGGCATGGACTCAGCAGGCATCTGAGCCCTGCTGAAGTAAGTCCTGCCTTGTCAGGTGGGCCACTGCACAACTGATCCTCCAAGGTGGTTGCTAGTTGCACCTAGTCCTTGCAGCAGATTCTCCTGTGGGTAAATCCCTCCCATTGATGTGCCAATAGCAATCAAGGCTCAACTACAATAGGAGAGTGTACACAGCCCACATTGCAGGGGGTGGGGGGCACAACTGGAGTGTCCAGCCTTAGTGATTGGGGAGGCTGTGCCACTGGACCCTACAGGACACCTACCACATTAGGCCACTCTACCAAGCCTGGAAGATGTAGCAATTCTACCTAATTCATAAAAACAAACACAGGGGGCTACCAAAATGAGGAGAGAAATAAATATGTCCCAAATGAAAGTACAGAATAAAACTCCAGAAAAAGAACTAAACAGAGACAAGCAATCTACTAGATGCAGAGTTCAAAACACTAATTATAAGGATGCTCAACGAATGCAGGGGAAGAGTAGTTGAGCTTAGAGAGAGCTTCAACAGCATAAAAAAGGACATGAAGCCCTAGCTAGGTAGCTCAGTTAGTTAGAGCATCATCCCCAAACACCAAAATTACTGGTTTGATTTCTGGTCAGGGCATATATAAGAATCAACAAATGAATGCATAGATGGGTGGAATAACAAATCAATGTTTCTCTTTCTCCTTTCCTCTCTCTCTAAAATCAATAAGTAAAATAATTTTTAAAAAGAAACAATGTTTTTAAAAAGGACATGGAAATCATAAAAAAGAATCAGCCAGTTGGAAATGAAGGATACACTAACTGAAATGAAGAATAATTTAGAGGGAATCAGCAATAGAGTAGGTGAAGTTGGGAATTAAATCAGTGATTTGGAATATATGTATCAACATAAGGAACATTCAAACCTGTAGAAAATTTTTATTATTTTATTTGAACTAAACTGGTAATTGCTGGGAAGCAAAACCTTAACAGATTGAGATCATGCTCTAGAGAATGGCAGCTATGTACCTTATTTTATACATTATAATCAAAAGAGAATATGTAAGTGGGTTACATGAAATTCACTGGTGATAGATTAGGGAGCCAGGAGAAAACAATGTGGGTAAATCGCTGGGATAGGATAAAAGATAAATTGATATACACATATTTATTTTAAACAGATAAATACAGGATAGTTAACAGTCGACAATTAATATGATAACAATAACAATGAGGAGATTTGTCACTCCAGAGTGGTGCCTATGCTTTTAGGGGTCCAGAAAAAGGGAAATTCCTTCGATATTCCAAAGGTATGTTATCATAGATGCCAAAAGACAATAGACAGGCTTAATTAAAATAAAGATTGACTTTTTGTTAGGGAAAAATATTGCCTTAGGAGAGGATTACCTGCCATGAACTGCTTTTAGTTAAAAAGTTTCTATTTTAGATCATCTTATGCAGTTACTTTAGGTCTTTGTCTTTGTAAGGCTTCCATGCAGGCCTTTCCTGGGTTTGCCAGGTTTTAGTATGTGATCCTTTTCATCCACATAAGGAAGCAAAAAACAACCAATCAGAACAGAAAAAAGAAAAAAGAATCCAAAACAATGAAGACCATTTAAGTAGCCTTTGGCACAACTTCAGGTGTACCAACATTTATATCATGAGGGTGCCAGAAGAAGAGAGAGAACAAGAAATTGAAAATCTATTTGAGAAAATAATGACAGAAAACTTCCTTAACCTGGTGAAGGAAATAGACATATAAGTCCAGGAACTTCAGAGAGTCCCAAAGAAGATGAACCTGAAGAATCCCACACCTAGACACATCATAATAAGATGCCAAAGATTAAAGACAAAGAGAGAATCTTAAAAGCAGCAAGAGAAAAGCAGTTAGTTAGCTACAAGGGAGTACTCATAAGATTGTCAGCTGATTTCTCCATAGAAACTTTGCAGGCCAGAAGGGATGGGCAAGAAATATTCAAAATGATGCAAAGCAAGGATCTACAACCAAGATTATGCTACCCAACAAAGCGATCATTTAGAATTGACAGACATATAAATAGCTTCCCAGACAAGAAAAATCTAAAGGAGTTCATCACCACCAAGCCAGAATTACATGAAATGTTAAATGGTCTTCTTTAAGAAGAAGAAAAAAATAAAGATAAAAAATATAAACAATAAAATGGCAATAAATACACATCTATCAACAAATGAGTTTTTTAAAAACACACAAAATAAACAAAGAAGCAGAACAGAAACAAACTTAGACACAGAGAACATTTTTATGGTTCCCAGATGGGAGGGGTTTGGAAGGATGTGTGAAAAAGATGAAGGGATTAGAAGTACAAGTTGATAGGGATATAAAATACAGCATGGGGAATATAATCAATACTATTCTAATAACTATACATGGCGTCAAGATGGGTACTAGATTTACAGAGATGATCACTTAGTAAGTTATATAATGTCCAATTGCTGGGGTGTACACCTGAAACTAATGCAGTATTGTATGTCAACTGTAATTGAAAATAAAAAATGATTTAAATTTTTAAAAAGGTGGCATTGGGGGCTGAATGCATCTCCTGGTAGAGTTCAGGCACAGTGGTGGATGGGAGGTCTTGGGGAGCTCCCAGCAGCAGCTCTCATTCTTCTGTGTTGGGCTTGGCCTTGAAAAGTCAAATGAAAACCCAGCTAGTTCATGATATCATCTTCCTCTGAGGAAAGATTGTCTGAAGACAGGGCTACGACTTCCAATGAGCTCTGGGGTTTTATCGACGTTTGTTTTTATAGCTCTGAGGACGTTATTTCTATGCTTTCTGTCCGTAATGTGAGATAAGCAGGGAGGAAAATGAGATCCCCCAGGAATGCACAGTTTTGTGGAGCATTGTAATGCAATTGTGATGAGCCTGCTCTGAGCCTCTTGGAAGCTCTGTGACCAGGTGGTTTATTATTTCATTGTGGTGCCTGAGTGTGCACTCTAGGTCCCAGAGTCTGGCTTCCTGGGAGATTTGAGGAAGGGGTGGCCGCCTGGCAAACTTCACCCTCCCCTGCAGGCCTCCCGGGAGACCCTGGCCTCAATCAAAGCTCCAGACTGCAGAGATCTGCTGAGGCTGCGCTGAACGTCTCTTCCCTTTGCTGCCTGCATTATGTTGCCAGAGTTCATCCTAAAAATAGCACAGCCAAGTCCTGCCTGGACGCCTCCTGGCTGCGGTTCTGCAGGGTTGTACAGTGTGCATAGTTATTGCACACTTGCAGTCGCACAGAAGAGGCAGTATTTTTAAAAATTAAATGTATTGGGGTGGTGGTTAATAAAATTACACCGATTTAGGCTGACAGTTCTATAACACATCATCTGTATATCGTATTGTGTGTTCACCCCGCTTCACATTCTCCTGCCTCTACCCAACCCCACTTCCTTCTGGCAATGACCATATTGTTGTCTATGAGGTGTTTTGGTTTGTTTTGGTTTGGGGTTTTCTTCTGTTTGTTTTTGCTTAATCCCTTCATCTTTTTCACCCAGTCCCCCTCCCCGCTTCTCCTCTGACAGCTATGAGTCTGTTTCTATTTTATTTTATTCATTAGATTCCACATATAAGTGGAATTATATGATATTTCTCTCTCTCTGACTGTCTTATTTCACTTAGCAAAACACTCCCCAGGTCCATTCATGCTTGGAAAAAGGTAAGATTTCCTTATATTTTATGGCTGAGTAGTAGTCCATGGTGTAAATGTACCACAACTTTTTATTCATTCATCTACTGATGGGCACTTTGGCTGATTCCAAATCTTGGCTACTGTAAATAGCCCTGTAATGAACATAGGGGTGCCTGCAATCTTTCAAATTAGTGTTTTGGGTTTCTTCAGATAAATCCCCAGAAGTGGAATTGCTGGGTCATAAAGCAGTTCCATTTTTTAATTTTTTGACATACCTCCATACTGCTTTCCACAATGGCTGCACCAGTCTGCATTCCCACTGGCAGTGCACTGGGGTTCTCATTTCTCCACATCCTCTCCAGCATTTATTGTTTGTTGATTTATTGATGATAGCCATTCTGACAGGTGTGAGGTGATATCTCATCGTGATTTTAAATTGCATTTTGAACAGGCAACATTTTGTAGGAGGAGGAAAATGAAAAACTGTAGGTTTTAGAGATAGGAAATAGCAGCTAAGTTTTATCTCTGCCTCTGACCAGTCTCAATGACTTTAGATAAGTCACTTAACACTTGTGGGTCTCAGTATTAACAACTTGCCTGTACAATGGGCATCTTCTAAGACCAATCTCATGGAATCAGTCTAAGTAGAAAATCAGATAGAATATGTATCAGTAAAGAACAATATGAGGGTTCTCCATTCTGAGCCTACTGTGGCCACCTTAATACTGATGATGAGTTAGAGGTCTGTGCATAGCCCACCACCATTCTTAGAACATAGCAGGCAGTGTGGGATGCAAAGTTTAATGCACTCTACCTGTTCTTGTCTTTATTTGATTAATGACTACCTCCCTGCCAGAATGCCTCCAGGGCAGGGATGGTGTCTACTTTGTGCATACTTGTTCACCTCTACTTTTCCGCTCAGTGCCCAGCTCACTAATATTTGCTGAATAAATGAACAAATTAATGAATGAAAAATGAATTCAAGACAACAAAGGTTTTGTGGATGCCTCCTATGTGCCAGCGTTTTGTAGACAGGAATTATTTGTGTACGAGAAATAGAAACTTCAGCAAACGAATGTGAACGGGCAGAAATGAGTGAGGCTGAAGGCACAGCCAGGGCTTGAGGGACTAGGTGAAGGACTGAAAGCTTGGCCAACTCTGTCTCCCTCTCTCTCCCTCCCTCCTCTCTCATCTCCTCTCTTCTTCTTTGCAATTACTTTTACTGTCTTTAGCTGAATACTGGCTCTTTCTGCTTTGCTCAGATTTGAGACTGGACCACCATAGCCTATTTTAAACATCAGTTCTTATTAACCACAGTCTCTGAGTGTCAAACCTACACTTCCAAGAAAGAAATTATGACTATCTTAGTTTAGGGAAGGAGTCCACCACAGTTCCAATCAGCTATGATGTCATGATGCTGTGGTATGTGTGTGGACCTGTCCCCTGGTGTGCAGAGGCTCAAAAAAATGGGTCGGAAAGGTTCTGAGAAGTGATCATGAGTAGAGGCCTGTCTAGAGCACAGATGTGGGGCAGAGCGCTGGGGTGAGTCCATTCCATTCATTCCAGAAATGTTCCCTGGATGCCTGCTCTGTGCCAGGCACTGCTCCAGGTGCCGGGATAGCTCAGTAACAGAGAAGACAGACAAGAACCATACCCTCCTGGAGCTCTTGATCTGCAATGCCAACGACTCTACACTACAGCAAACAAGAACATGAAGAAGATAATTTCAGGTAGTGGCAAGTGCATGGAGTAATGGCAACATGATACAGGATGATGGGATAAGGGGTGGGAAGGTTATTTTCAGTTGCTGCATCGAGTGTCGTATTCTGTCATACTCACCAAAATACCAACAGTAGTGCCATGATCTGATTGCTTTGTTAATAAATAAAGGTAGTAAGCCCTGGTTGGGTGGCTCAGTTGTCATCCTCTACACCAAAGGGTTGTGGTTTGATTTCTGGTCAGCACATACCTAGGTTGGGAATTCCATCCTCTGTTGGGGCAGGAGTAGGATGCAACCTATCAATGTTTCTCTCTCTCTCTCTCTCTCTCTCTCTCTCTCTCTCTCTCTCTCTCTCCTTCCCCCTATCTCTAAAATCAATAGAAGCATATCCTCAGGTGAGGATTTAAAAAAAAAGGAAAAAAAAGGTCGTAAAAGTAGACCCTGACCAGATAGCTCAGTGGGTTGTAGCAACATCTCAATGAGCCAAGTTTTCAAGTTCGATCTCTGGTCAGGACACATATAAGAACCAACCAGTAGATGCATAAATGAGTGGAATAACAAACTGATCTCTCTCTCTCTCTCTCTCTCTCTCTCTCTCTCTCTCTCTTTCTCCTTTTCTATCTCTCTCTAAAAATCAATAAAATAAAATATAGTAAGTGTTTTTTGCAGTTCTTCCTTTGCTTTTCATGAAGTGGGGGACAATTTGGGGGCAGAGCACCTAGCTTAGGCTGGATTAGGGGCAACCAGGCCCTGGAACCACCCTCTCCTACCCTCTTTTGGCTATTCAAACACAGAAAAGGAGAGAGAAAAGCTTGAATTTCAGGTCAAATGCAGATTGATTTTTTTGCAACCCTTTTATCAAACCATGATAATCTGACACCACTGAGGGGAGAACGTGTTGTATTGTACTTATCTTCATGATATGATTGGTCCCAGACACTGAAATGTGGAGAGTAAGAGCAAACTGTTAAGACACTTAGACCTGAATGTGTTCCACAGTAGGATTCCTGGCATGAGCAAGTAGGTGGAGAGTGTTGAGGGCAGCAGCTTTTTTGATGCTTTCAGCATCCCTGCAGTCCTCGGATTCAACGGGCTGACAGAGCCTATGTCCACTTTTGCTAGGAACAATCGGAGAGCTGGTGATTCTTTCCCCCCATTTTTCAGTTAAATATTTTTTAAATGATATCTAATTCACCTGCCATACAATTAATCTTTTAAGGTTAAGTCTAGTATATTCATAGAGTTGTACAACTGGAATCATGATCTAATTCCAGAACATTCTTTTCACTCCTCAAGATACCACATTAGCAGTCACTCCCCATCCCCCACTTGCCCTGGCAAACTACTTGTTTACTTTCTGCCTCTGTGGATTTACCTATTCTGGACATTTCATACAAATGGAGTCAGACAGTGTGTGGTCTTTGTATCTGGCTTTTTTCACTTAGCACACTAAGTTGAAGGTTCATTCATGCTGTGGCATGTATCTTCTCTTCTTTCTTTTTATAGCTTAACTAGAGGCCTGGTGCACAAAAATTTGTGTACTCAGGGGGGTCCCTAAGCACGGCCTGTGCCCTCTCACAGACTGGGATCCCTTGGGGGATGTCCACCTGCTAGCTTAGGTCTGCTCCCTAGGGTATTGGCCCTAAGCTGGCAGTCAGACATCCCTCTGGCAGCCTAGGAGCCCTTGGGGGATGTCCATTTGCCAGCAGGGAGCAGGCCTAAGCTGCAGTTGGATATTCTTAGCACTGCTGAGGAGGCAGGAGAGGCTTCCACCACCACCGCTGTATTGGCAACCATCAGCCTGGCTTGTGGCTGAACAGAGCTCCCCCTGTAGGCGTGCACTGACCATCAGGGGACAGCTACTGCATTGAGCATCTGCCCCTGGTGGTCAGTGTGTGTCATAGTGACCAGTCATTCCCAGTTCTGCTATTAGGGTCAATTTGCATATTACCCTCTTATTATATAGGATAATATTTCATTGTATGGATATACCTTATTATATTTGTCCATTCATCATTTGAAGGACATTCAGGTTCCTTTTATTTTTTGGCTATTATTACTAATATAGGGGCCCAGTGCGTGAATTCTTGCACTTGAAAAGAACTGTGGGCTGCAAGACTGCAGTGGGCACAGGGGCAGGTCTTGGCCCTTCCTCTGTGCCTCCACCCAGCCCTTCCTGCCATGGCCCCCGGCCCCCCATCTGCCAGCAGCCCTGCTCCCACCGCCGCTTCCATACACTGACAGCACTGGCCCTGCTTGCACCCACTGATGGTGTGGAGCAATTGGGGCTGGCACCAGCAGCAGGTGTGAGCAGGGCCAGCACCATCAGCTGATGGCACCAAATGTTTGGGGCCAGTGCCCACAGCGAGTGTGAGCACCGGGTGGGACTGCAGTGAACAGGAGCAAAGAATTTTCAGTAATTACCAGAGTCTTGCCCCAATGACAGCAACTGGTGCCCCAACTTGGTCTGGCACCCCCGTTCACCTGCTCCCCATGCCACCACAGCCAACACCTGACATGTTCCACACATGCCCCCTGGTGGTCAGTGCACATCATAGCGACCAGTTGTTCAGTTGTTCAGCAGTTCAGTCTATTTGCATATTAGGATTATATATGTGTGTGTGTGTATATATATATATATATATATATTCCTCAATGTGTATGTACAAGATTTGTGTAGATGTTTGCTTTTAATTCCCTTAAGTACATACCTACGTGGTATTACTCATTTTTTTGGTTGCAGCCTATTGATTCTTGTAGGTCTTTGGTTCACAAATTCTTCTATAAGGTGGCTTTTGTTTTACTGGCTAAAGGTAAGTAAGCATTTGTTTATGTGTATGTGGTGAGGCAGGAGGAGAAAGGTGAGGTAGGGATAATAGTTTTGCCACTCACCCTTGTCTAGTGAATTTATCTCAAGTCTCAGGAAAGATAGGGGTACTTAGGAGCCCAAGAACTTCCTGAAAGAACAAGGAAGAATTCACTGGCAGGATGCTCCTCCTCGTCCTGGTGCTGGTGTGTGGTTAGCATGGAGGGGGCACTCAGGGACCTGAGCAATGGTGGCGCCACTGTCCATGTTCACCGAGGGCACTGGGGAGAGCATAGTGGCTCCTACAGAGAGCCCAGGGCACGAGAATATTCCGTGGCATGGTGAGCTGCAAGTCCTGCTTCAGATCAGCACTGTTTGGAAGTGAACCTCTGATCCACAGGCCAGCAAACACTGTGACTCTGCACATACAGCCAACCACACAGGCCCTTGCAACCCTGCGTCCTTTTGTTGTTTGCCCCCTAGGGAACTGTGGCCTGACAGATATAAGTAGCTTTGAGCCTAATGAAGAAATGGAAGATAGAAGCCCCGTGACGGTTCCAATCCTCATTTTTGTACCCAGCCTGGTGTTTCTCATTACTGTTTTATAGACTGGAAGAAATGGGTTTTGTGCTTTGTAAATCATTTTGAGTTTATGGTCTCCAGAGAAGAAGCCAGGGCTGATTCCTCGGAGGAAGGTTTATGCCAGTCCATTAGCATGAGCACCTCACTAATGAAGCAATACAGCACACCCTGCCTGAGCCTCCTAACGGATCACCTGACTCCTAATCAACATTCTGGGAAAGAGCCTCCACATTCGTTGGAGCCCCTCCTGGAGTTGGAGGTTTAATTTCTCCTTTATCAGCCAGGGTTGGTAAATCCTGGAAGATTCTTGTTCCAGTCACTTATTCTAAGAAGCTTCCGGGTCCTTTATTGTCTTAAATTTAATGATACCCTTTGGTAAATAAGAGAGTCTGTAGAGTTTTAATGTTTTTGCACTTTAAACGTTAAAAGCCCTTCCACAATCCCATTTAGGTTCTGCACCAGCTTGGAAAGGTAGGATGAGGAGGGTGTCATGAAGCCTCATTTGAACTCATGAGGAAACTGAGGCTAGAAAAGGCTCAGAAGTGGAAAAAATTGAGTCTTGATGCTGATTCTCTCAACTCTACACAGTCCTGTGCTGCATTTATTAAATATTACCAGTGAAACTCGTACAGGTGCTATATGGACTTGATTTATCAAATCAATCTGTCTCCCATTTCACCACCCCAAAAAGCCAAGGTGCTTGGAGCCAAAACACTGTCAGGATGACTGATCAGTTCAGTCAAAACAAAATAGAGTTCTGCCCAACCCCTCTCCTTCTCCCCCCAAAAAAGTTTTTAATTGTTGACAGTATTACAGATGTCATCCATTTTCTTCCTTTTTGCCTTACTCCATCCAACCCTCTCCCCACTCCAGGCCTTACTCATATTATTATGGGTTATGCATATATGCATATGTGTTCTATGTTCTTTTGTTAAACTCTTCCTGTCCCCTCTCACCCCCACCTCCCCAATGAGATCTGCTATTCTGTTCCATGCATCCATATCTCTGGACATATTATGTTGGTCAGTTTATTTAGTTCATCAGAGTCCACAAATAAGTGAGTTCATATTATATTTGCTTTTCTCTAACTGGATTACTTTGCTTAGCATAATAATCTCCAGGTCCATCCATGCTGCCTCAAAGCATGAGAGATCCTTCTTTTTCACAGCCACATAGTATTCCATTGTGTAAATGTACGACAACTTTTTTATGCACTCATCTACTAATGAGCTATTGTAAATTATGCTGCTATGAGCACAGAGGTGGGTATATTCTTTCTGATTGGTGTTTTGGACTCTTAGGATATATTCCCAGAAGTTGGATCACTAGTTCAGATGGGAGTTCCATTTTTAATTTTTGAGGAACCTCCATATTGCTTTCCACACTGCATTCCCACCAGCGGTGTACTAGGGCTCCTTTTTCTCCATATCCTCGTCACCACTTGTTGTTCGTTGATTTATTGATGATAGCCATTCTGGTATGTGTGAAGTGGTACCTCATTGTAGTTTTAATTTGTATCTCTTTGATGATTAGTAACATTGAGCATTTTTTCATATGTCTGTTGGCCATCTGCATATACTCTTTGGAGAAGTGTCTATTCAGGTCCTTTGTATATTTTTTCTTATTATTTTTGGATTATTTGCCTTCCTGGTGTTGAGTTGTATCAGTTCTTTGCATATTTTGGAAATTAACTCCTTACCAGATGTATCATTGGTTAATATGTTCTCCTATACAGTAGGTTCCCATTTCATTTTGTTGATGGTTTCCTTTGTGGTGCAGAAGCTTTTTATTTTGATACTAGAGGCCCAATGCATGAAATTCGTGCAAGAGTAGGCCATCCTTCCCCCAGCTGCTGGCACCGGCTTCCCTCCAGCCCCTGGCAGTCACCCGGGACTCAGGCTTCCCTCACAGGCCCAGTTTTGTCCAGGTCATCTGGAAGGTCGTCCAGGAGATCATTTGGAAAGGTGTCCAGAAGGACATCTGGTCTGATTAGCATATCACGATTTTATTATTATAGCTAGTCCCATTTGTTTATTTTTCCCTTGCCCTAGGTGATGTATTAGTGAAAATACTGCTACATGAGACATCTAAGATTTTACTGCCTGTTTTCTTTTAGGATTTTTATCGTATAAGTCTTTTATTTCTGTGGTTAAGTTTATTGTAAAGTATCTTATTTTTTGGTTGAAATGATATATGGGATTGTTTTCTAGTTTCTCTTTCTGAGAGTTCATTATTGGTGTATAAAAATGACATTGATTTCCAGGTATTCATTTTCTATCCTGTTACTTTGCCAAATTTATTTAGTAAATCTAGGAGTTTTTTGGTGGAGTCTTTAGGGTGCTCTATGTATAATATCATGTCATATGCAGTAATGAGTTTTACTTCCTCCTTTCTGTCTTTTATGTTTTCTTCTTTTCTGATTGCTGTGGTTACAACTTCCACTACTATGTTGACTAAGACTGGTAAAAGTGGTCATCCCTGTCTTTTTCCTGATTTTAAGGGAAATGCTTTTAATTTTTGCCCTTTGAGTATGATGTTGGCTGTAGGTTTGTCACATATGACCTTTATGATGTTGAGGTAGATTCATCTATTCCCACTTTGCTGAGAGTTTTTATCATAGATGAGTGTTGGATTTTGTCAAATGCTACCTAAATCTGCGTATCTAGAATTGCAAACCTTATTCCCAAGTAAACACCTTTGCTAGATTGCTGCCTCCAGGTAATTTTAGACAAAGGAGAGCATTCTGTGTCAAAGACCTAGAAGGAAGGGAACGTGGCCCCTGCAGGAAAGTGCAAGCACGTTGGGAGGGTGAGAGCCTCGATGTGACATGGAAAGCAGCAAGATCTGAGACGGGAGCATGAGCAGGGCTGGATTGTGGAGGCTTTTGCCATCCAAGTTAAGAGCAGGACAGTGGAGCATGAGGAAGGATTTTAAGCAAGAGACTGAGGATTCGGTGTACAGTAACCCAATATCTAAAGGCTGCTGGTGGTTGTGAACACACAGCGTGAGCCTTGGCTTGCATAAGCAGTCAGGACACTGTTCGCAGAGAGAAGTTGTGGAGGTGATGAGACAACAGGCCTCCTTGCATTTGTAGGTGCAGTTCAGAAAGCTTCTCCAGGAAGACATTCTTGTTCAGTCCTAATTCACAGCTGGGAACACCTAGGCTCAGGCTGAGGGAGGGATTGGGAGTCTGAATCGGGACTCCAACCTCTTTGCCCCAGGCTATCTAGGCAATCAGCCTCCTGAAGGGTGACCGCTGCATTCTCTAACTTCTCTTCCATGTTCCTTGGTGTCTGCTCCTTGTTAAAATGTTTACTCTTTTAAGGCGGGGAAAAAAAGCTTTGTTTGAGAGGCATTTACTGCCATAATTACAGCCACCATTTGGTGAAGCTAAGTGAGAAAACGCTAATAACTTACAAAATAAATCACACTCCATATGCCACAAGCTGTCAGGGTCCAGAATTGACAGAAAACAGTTTGATGGAAACTTTTCTGTTGTATTTTTCAAAAGAGACAGACACATTGCAGGGAACCACACTGATACATAGCTATATTTTTCTCATTATTGGGTTGTGTTTTTTCAACCATTTTTGTGTGCTACCTTCTAATCTTCCTCTGCCTCACCCATCCTTTATCAAAACCTTTGCCTCAGAGGGCCACAGCCTTCCCGAACTCTCTGGACACCTGGCCCTTTGTGGTCCCCAGGACTCGCTTGTCTAAGACCTAGACCAAGAACTTTTCTTTTATTCTCCAGTAACTTCTCCCCACCAGACAGGACCAGAAGAGGACCTCACAGTGGTTCTCAGAGCCCTGCTGGCAGAGACACGGCTGAGACATCTACAGTGCCCCTCCCAGCCTCCCTTTGTCTCCATGATCTCAATGCACCCTCTCAACTGTAGCCCTGTCTCCAAGGCCTCTATGCCTTCAGCAGAGTCCGATTAGAACACGTGTTTAATCTCAAGTTTTGCATAATAACTTACGCTAGAAATTAATATCCTAAGAATCATCCATTTAGACCAGTGATTCTCAACCAGGAATGTACATCCCTAGGGGGTGTTACTGGACAGGGGCCAGAGCCCTGAGCAGGTCTGCCTAAGCCAGCCCTTAGGGTGTGAGGTTTTTACTTCATGTAGGAAAAATTTCACAACACAGGTCCAGGTGACTATGAGGGAACATTTTTTAAAGCTGAGGACAGTGGAACAAGGAAGGGCCTAGCATAGAAGAAGCAACGGGAGAGCCTCGGCTGGGCTGCCTTATCTCACTGGGAAGTCAGAGAAAATGGGGCCCTGGAGACAGGTTCAGGGGATTAGCCTGAGATGAGTGGCTGCTGCCCATTGCTCCTCTGGTTGCAAGTCTTGTGGGACCATTAGAGTTTAGGAGATGCAGGCCTGTGGGGGAGAAGGAGGGGTGGGAGAGGAAAAAAGGAATGTTGCAGGATGCTCCCCAGAGAGAGGGGGGGAACTGGGTCCTTTGTCTTGAGGCTTTTATCTCTTTCTTGCAGGCAGGACTCTTAGGGAAGTTCCCATGGGAGGGTTTCAGCAGAATGTTCCTCAGTTTTCCAGGTGGGCGCTTTCAGGGTCCCGGTCTCCACTGCTTGGTCAGTGTCAGGGTAGGGGGTCTTTAGTCATTGCAGCTGGTTGCCTACCTGGATTTGCTGCTGTTCTGGGCCTGGAGCTGAAATACAGCTGAGGCCCAGGTGTTATCTCTAGGGAGGTGACTTCTGTGTCTGCTGTAAATTGCTCAGCCAGTTTGTTCAGCTCTCTGCCTCAGTTTCCCTATTCCACTTATCCTGGCTCACTGGCCCCTCTCAGGGACATTTGGAAATGTCTGGGGACATTGTTGTTTGTTACGACTTGGGGAAAAGGGGTTCGTAGCACCTAGTCATGGTGCCAGAGAAGCTGCTGCATCTACAATGTGCAGGAGCCCAGGACAGCCCACACTGAGAATTATCCACCCCAGATGTCCATAGTGCTGAGGTGAGAAACCCCCATTCAGACAACTGATGCTTATCATCTTATTGTGTGCCAGGCCTTATTGTAGGAATAAGGGATTCTGTGATAAACTTACATGTTTACCCTCTAAAGTTCACTGTCTACAAAAGGGTATATATCACTTAGAATGTTTTCAGCTGCAAGTAACAACATTTCCATATAATGGCTTACAGATAGTTTAATTTTCTCATATGACAAAAATCTAGAAGTAGGTTGTTTTAAGGTTGGTTAGCTGAGCAACTTTATGTCATGTATCTGGGGCCGCTTCTCCAGAGTACAGTTGCTTTCCCCTCACGGATGCAAAGCAGCTGCCACAGTTCCAGTCCCACCGACAACCTCCATGGGGAGATGGGTGAGAGGCCTAAGGAATAGCCTCTGCCATATCCAATGTTTAATGAGGGAGGAAATTCCTCTCTGGGAACTCCTCGGTATCCAGTAGTCTTTCTCTTACATCCTCTGTGCCCAAATCGGGACACCTGACTATTCTTAAACCCTTCAGGGGAAGTTGGGAATGGCACTGTCATCAGTGACTTAGACAGGCAATGAGCAGACTTTGTCTGTAAAAGGACAGGCAGCTAATATTCCAGGCGTTATGTGCACTCGATGGTCTGTGTTTCACATTATTATTCTTTCAATTTTTACAACCTTTAAAAATGTTAAAACTAGACTTAGCTCATGGGTTGCACAAAAACAAACAAACAAACAAACAAACAAAAAAACAGGCCGTGGGCCACAGTTTGTTGATCCCTGGGAAAAAGCGCTATCAATACCTGAACTAAGCCAGGTTCTGCTACCAAGGAGAATGGGGATCATGGCTGTTGGTAGGGAGACAATGTGTCAGCCACAGAAGGGTGTGCAAGGGAAAGGTAATCACAATACAGTGAGACATGTGCTATGATAAACATGCATGAGAGAGGCAGTGGTGGCCAGCCTCCAGGGGGACACCCAATGACCCCTGCCTGCTGTGTTCATGCCCTGTATTGGTTTCCTTGTTGGGCTAGTGGAAGTGATAGTATATGACTTTAGAGGCTAGGTCATAGCAGACATGATCACTTCCACCTCAGTCTCTTGGGTGCCGCCCATTCTGGGGAAGCCAGCTGCTCCATTGGATAACACTCAAAAACTGTTGAGAGGCTCACACAGTGAGCAGCTGGGGCTTTCCATCCACCAGCTCGCCAGCCAAGAGAATGAACCACTGAGGAAGCAGCTTGTCCAGCCCCAGACCAAGCCTTCAGCTCATTGAAGCTCAGACTCTTATCTTGACTGAACCTCATGAGGGACCCTCAGAGAGAACATCTCAGTCAGCCTCTAGTTGCTTTTGAATTACTGGCCCACAGGAACTATGATATTATACACACTTGTTGTCTTAAGTCCCTTAGTTTTGGGGTGATGTGTTTGTGAGGCAGCCATAGGTAGCTAACAAAGATGTCTAAGAAGACTTTTGGAATGGACTTTTCAGATATTAATGAGAGAGTAAGTGGTAGTGAGTGAGACATAACCCAACAGAGGGTTCCGGAATCCTGGGGCCTCTAGTTCATTTGTGAACTCAGGGCATCTTTGGATGGCATCAGCAAATCCTGGGAAGAAGAGACTGAAAATTGTCAGAAAAGTGCAGGCACTATCAAAAGGTTGTGGAATAACCTATATATCATGATACAAGGCTCAGTTCTGTTGCCTCGGAGGTTGGTAGTAAATAATGTATACTACCCCACCCCCAACCCCATTCATCTTGAAAACAAAATACAGAAAAACCCATAGCACCAGGACAGACCGGGCAGGAGTACAAGTATTTGATATTAGAAAAAGCAACTCTGGTGGAGGAGTGGTTCAGAACCAAGGACAGTAGCCTGCATACCTCTACCACTTCCCCCCACAGAAAACGTGGGACTGGATATACATTTTCTGGCATCCGTTCTCCCATATATAAAATTAGAGGAGCGGAAGCACATACTATTTAAAACTCAGCTCTAATCTGTAAATCCTCGACTCCAGCTTATCTGTGCTGCTCTCAAATCCGTCAAACACCTTCAGCTTCTGCCAGTGCAGAAGGCCAGCCTTGTCTGTCACTGGACACAGCGCCAGAGTGATATGCTGCGCTCCACCCACTTACCAAGGAAAAGAGGCCACGCACGGTGCTCACAGACTTCTCTCTACTCGGCTCCCATTTGCTGCTGTTTGCTCTCCTTGCCAAGCTCTGCAGGGGATAAGGAGGGAAGTCACAGATTTTTTCTTTAAAAAGTCTGCAGTCTAGAGGAGAATGGCAAGGATTCAAGTACTCTCCTTGCTGCCTATCTCCTTCCTCCTCTACATACACTGCACTCATGTCCCTGAATCAGACCGACTCTCAGAGGAGGACCTTATAACAGAGATTATTACTGTGATGGGAGTTTACTTCATTGTGTTACTATGGACTTTAAACCTCATCTCTTAGGGAAGGAAATGTTTCATCTTTTGTTAAAGAAATTTGAGGCCATCATTAACCGACATTTTTTAAAATTTGATCAAGCCTGCTGTTAAAAGTTCTTCAGCTGAAAAATGGGACTAACAATATTGGCACTGCCTATTTCAGCTTTTGTCACTTAGCACCTCTCTTTCCATTGCTGAAAGAGTACCCCCGGCGCTAATTCCACGTGGCTGGGCTTGGGCTGTCAATCACATCCCCTGCCTGGCCACTGCCTGGCCACAGATTTGAGCCTGGCCAGTGAGGTTAAGCTGTTCCATTGTTCACAGAGATTGGCTCAAGGAATGGGTGCATGACCAGCAGGGCCATTAAACTCTCCCACACAACCTGATTTCCACTTCTTCTGGACCTGAAATCTATAAACCATCTACAATCATAATAGATGACACTAACATGTCATAAAAAATGAAGCCAAGATACAGAGAAGGTCAGAGAAAGACAGAATAAGAGAGAAGGCAAGAGAGGTAGAGAGGTAGCCTCTGAATCTAGCCAGGCCTGAAGGTAGCACATTTTATATAAGCCAACACATTCATTTTCATGCTTATACATGCTTAAGACATGTTTGCATATCTTACACTTACAACTCAGAGACTCCTGATTAACATGATAACTATAAGAGCTTTTATGAGGACCAAGTGAAATATTTGAAAGTCCTTTGACAAACACTCAGTATAAAAAGCTGCACTACCCCCTGGCTGGGTAGCTCAGTTGGCTAAAGTGTTGTCCAATATGCCAAGGTTTCAGGTTCGATCCCTGGTCAGGGCACATGCAAGAATCAACCAGTGAATGTGTAAATAAGTGGAACAATAAGTCAATGTTTCTCTCTGGGTGTCTCTCTCCCTCTCTCTCTCGAAAATCAATTTAAAAAAATAAAATTTAAATTAAAAAACAGGGGGAAAGCTGTACTAATGGTCTTTGGAGCTAACCCTTTAATCTGTCCATGTGTCTCTAAGTTATTCCATTCAATTCTGAATTGCAGCCTTGATGATGGAGAAAACTTTCAATTTTTCTTCCTTTGATGTTAAGCTAACGTGTTTCATTCATTAAATTTCTCAGTGAACTAAATAATACCCTGAAAGATCTCTGTGTTCTTTCAGTCCATACTGAAATGCACCACTACTCAAAATTAAGTGTGACCAGCTTTCTGCGTTACTTATAACAAGAACCTTAAGGGCTGCAGTTTGGGGTGATAGACACTCACTCGACATTCACTGCCCCTGGTTTTATCTGCACTAAGATGAATCCATTACAGTGACATTCCCGAAATTCTGAAGCAGGAAAAAATATTTGCAGATATTTATTCAAGTTAATTTCTCTCTTCTCTCTCTCTCTCTCTCTCTCTCTCTCTCTCTCTCTCTCTCTCTCTCTCTCTCTCTCAGAAAACCTTACCTTTTTGAAGCATTTTTAGGAAATCTTTTTGAAGCTGTGCCTTATAGTCAAAACTGTAATTAGTCTTATTTTTCACCCGAACTTGTAATATGTCTTCTGGAAACATGGGATTTTGCTTTTCGTCCCAAAGTAGGCTTATGGTTGGAATACACTGTAAAGATGTTGAGGATCTGATGTGTGAAAGCAGAGACTGAAGGGGGTTTGAAAATCTTGGTGGATCTGAGCTTCTGACCAGTAGAGGTGGTTTTGAGCTATCAAAAGGCCATCTGGCCCTGGCTGGGTGGCTCAGCTGGTTGGAGCATTGTCCCATACACCAAAAGGCTGAGTGTTCAATCCCCCATTGGGGCACATGGGGGAGGCAACTGATCAATATTTCTCTCTTACATCAATGTTTAACTCTCCTTTCCTCTATCTCTAAAATCAATAAAAACATATCCTCTCTTGAGAATTTTTTGTAAAAAGCCTTCTAGCTCAGCAATTCCTGAAAAATTGATCTATAGCCCACAGGTCTAATGAAAAAGTGCTTGTCATTTCTTGATTTTTTTCAAGGATTTTTGGTGTCTTAGTTTTCCATTCTACACAGAATCAATTCCTAAAATCCTATTAAATAGTTACTATGTAGTTTTAATGCTTATTCAAATGTGATGTCCAAGAAGTAAACTTAGTGCATGATTAGAGTTACTGAGGCTTCACATTCAGCATTAATTTCCTCCATGCCAGGAAGGTCCTGTCTCTATTCCTCAATGAGACCAAGTTCATTACCTGCTTTAGGCCTTTGCACTTGCTGTTTCCTCCACCTTGGAATGCAGTTTCTTATTTCTTCACACATTTGGCCCCATGTTGCCATTAAGGTCTCAGCTCAAATAACTACTCAGGGGGACTTGCCCTACCCACCACACTGAAATAGCCTCCCGCCAGTCACTCTTGGTGACCGTGGCCTATTTTGTTTTGTCCAAGCTCTGGAGTCAGATGGATTCCTGCTCACATCCAGGCCCAACCCTCCATGCCAAGCACGGGCTTTGCTCACCGCCCCAGCACTGCCCAGTGGGTTCTGGCCTAAAGGACTTGGGTGAGGAGCACGTAGCACTGAGTGTGGAGTACCATCCTAGCCACTTCATGTACATGAACACAGGGACACAATAGAATCCTCCTGTCGGAACAGTTGATGGCAGAGCTACCCCAAAGTGGCCTAATCCGTGAAGATGTGAATGTTTTATTTTTGTGCCAGAATGTTGTGATGGGTAAACCAAGCTTGGACTACAAAGTGTTTGTAAAACATTTCTTTGTCTCAGTGACATTGGCAAATGCAGCCCACACTGTAATTGCCATGTTTGGGGCAGTGGCGTGGAGTCCTCATCACTGTCTTCCTGGTGTAAATTTTTTTTTAATTTAAATTCTTTATTTTTGAAAGTATTACATATGTCTCCTTTTCCCCCCATTGACCTCTTCCAGGCCTCTCCCACCCCTCCCAGCACATGCCCTTACCCCCCTACTGTATGTGTCCATGGGTTATGCTTACATGTATGCATACAAGTTCTGTGGTTGATCTCTCACCACCACCACCACCCTCCCCTCACTCTCTCTGAAGTTTGACCGTCTGTTCGATGCTTCTACATCTCTGGATCTACTTTTGTTCATCAGTTTATGTTGTTCATTATATGCCACAAATGAATGAGATCATGTGATATTTATCTTTCTCCGACTGGCTTATTTCAATTAGCATATTATGCTCTCCAGGTCCATCCATGCTATTGGTAAGAGTTCTTTTTTTTTTTTTTTTTTATCACAGCACAGTATTCCATTGTGTAGATGTACCACAGTTTTTTAATCCACTCATCTGCTGATGGCACTTAGGTTGTTTCCAAGTCTTAGCTATGGTGAATTGTGCTGCTGTGAATAAAGGGGTGCATATATCCTTTCTGATTGGTGTTTCTGGTTTCTTGGGATCCTGTTGTGATTTTGATGATGGTCCTGGCTGTATGTCCTAGTCAAGTTCTCTAGTCATCTCTGCAATTATCTGGTTTAGTCAACATCTTTTTAATATGCCTCCACATTTTTGTTAAACATGCTCTATTGCTTGTAACTAAGGACTCTGAGATTTTCATTTTGTTTGTTTCTCAGATATTTACAGAGAAGTTACCACATGCTAGGCATGGGAAACAGCAGGGAACCACATAGACATGCTCCTGCTCACATGGAGCTCATGTGAAAATAGCCTCACCCTGCTCTGCTTCCCTCCTGTGAGTTGCCGTGCAGCTGGCTAAGTGTCCCAGCTCCCTCACCCTCTCCTAGGTGGTATAGCTTCATTCCCATCATGATTTTTGAGCCTCTCATCTGGTGCTCTGTGGGTTGATGGAGTATCTGTGAGGAATGTTATGTAGCAAGTGCTAGAAACGCAATCAAATTGAATTAAAAGAAAAAAAGTATTGGTCAGGAAACTGAAAATTCTAGGCTGAGTCAACTTCAGGCAGGACTGGTCAGTGGCTCTGTGTTCATGTGCTAAAGATGCCGTATCACAGCACTAGAGGGAGCATAGACAGTACACATTCATTGTCACCGTTTCAGAGGCCAGAAGTCTAAGATCAAGGTGTGGGCAGGATCAGTGCCTTCTGAGCTGAGGGAGAATCTGTTCCTGCCTCTCTCCTGGCTTCTGCTGGTTTGCCAGCAATCTTTGGCATTCCCTAGGATACATCTGCTTAAATATTAAGTAGCAGAGAACAGAGAGGATGCCCCTGGTCACAAATGAGACATTTAATTTTTCTATGATAGGAACGATGAATGGCTCTCCCCAGAAAATTCAGGATCTCTCAAAACTCTCATCATATCTAATAAAAGAGTAATATGCAAATTTGGCATCACTCTGTCACAAAGATGGCCATCCCATAGCCACAATATGGCTGCTCCCATAGCCACAAGATGGTGGCTCCCAGTCCGGCTCAGCCCCACCACTGAAGTGGTCAGGACTATTAGCCAGGCAGGTGATGAAGGAGGAGTGGGGGTCCCCCAGGGGCAGAACAGGCAATCATAGGGGGCTGGGGGGCCCCTGCCCAGGCCAGAGGCCTTGACCAGAGGTCTCAGGCATGGGCAAGGGCAGAGCCGATGATCGGAGGGAACAGAGGCAGAGATGGTGATCAGAGGGGTATGATGGTGCCCTACCCAGGCATAAGGCCTGGGCCAGAGGCCTCAGACCTGGGCAGGGGCAAGGCTGGAGTCCATGTTGATGAAAACACCTTGGTGGCTGCAGTGATTGGCAGTGGCTGCAGCAGCAGGGTGATGGGACTGGTGGCTTCCCCTGATTAGCCTAGTCGCTACCCACAAGGGGAGGCCAGACTGCAGGTTAGGCCCGCTCCCCAAGGGAGCAGGGAGTGGGCCTAAGCCTTCAGTAGAACATCCCCTGAAGGCTCCCAGTATGTGAAAGGGGGCAGGCTGGGCTGAGGAACCCCTCCCTCAGTGCATGAATTTCATGCACCAGGCCACTAGTCTAATCTAATAAAAGAGTAATATGCAAATTTACCCTTACTCCATTACACCTAAGCCATGCCCACCAGCCAAGCCATGCCCACCAGCCAATCAGAGCGGCTGTATGGAAATTAACCCAGCCAAGATGGCGGCCAGCAGCCATGGAGCTAGAGCAAACAGGAAGCTTCCATTGCACCAGCAATGGAAGAAACTTCCTGCCTAGACCCACTGGGCCTCTGCTCAAGGCAACAAAGTTTCAATTATAGAAGATAAATAAACCCCAAAAACCTGATTCCTGCCAGCCTCCCTGGGACTCTGGGTCAATGAGAGCTGTGGGCAGCCTGAAAATGGTCCTCTGCCCCTCACCCAGGCTGGCCACACCCCCATGGGGTGAGAGTCTCCCCTGGGGGGCTTGGCCAGCCTGCAAACAGCCATCAGCCTCTCACCCAGGCTGGCCAGGCATGCCAGCAGGTGGACATCCCCTGAGGGGTCCCAGACTGCTAGAGGTCACAGGCCGGCCTGAGAGACCCCCCCCGAGACCACAAATTTTTTGCACAGGGTCCCTATATAATAAAGGGGTAATATTCAAATTGACCCTAATGGCTGAATGACTTGGAACGACAGGTCACTATGACCTGCACTGACCACCATGAGGCAGATGCTCAATTCAGGAATTTCCCCCTGGTGGTCAGTGTTCTCCGACAGAGGGAGCTCTGCTTAGCCATAAGCTGGGCTGGGCTGCCAGTGCAGTGGCAGTGGCGGGAGCTTCTCCTGTCTCCTCGGCAGTGCTATGGATGTCCGACTGCAGCTTAGTCTCGCTCCTCATGGGCTCCTGGGCTGCCAGAGGGATGTCTGACTGCCAACTTAGGCCCAATTCCCCCAGGGAGCAGGCTTAATCTGGCAGGAGGGAATCCCTTGAGGGGTCCTTGACTATGAGAGGGCACAGGTTGGGCTGAAGGACCCCCCAAGTGCACAAATTTTCCTGCACCAGGCCTCTAGTTAAATATAAGCAGTAGTTTGGAAAGGTGTACCTAAGATTCAGAGCTCTGAGTACCCACATCTCCCCACTATAGCATTTATTCCCACATTTCCACTTTGAGCCAGACTTTCTAGGAGCCCACTCATTCAAGTGACAAGGCTCTCAGAAAAGACACTGTGCCTTGGGCACTCATTAATATTCATCATTACTTCTATATGAAGACCAAAATGAGATAATGTTGTTAGGCTTATGAAAGTGCATTATGAAAAGTCACTAAGTATTGCTATGCAGAGGATGACACTTAAAGCTTGAAAGATGTACTGTTACATCTCGGTCTACCTCCCATCACACTGTAGCTGAGATCCCCCAGAGAGTGAGGGGATCTGCATGTGGGTTCATATGGTAAATGAAGCACGGTTGATACACTGGTCACAAAAGCTACTTGTAAACTTGGCTTCTGAAGCAGAATAGACCCAGTTCTAATCCAAGCTCCAGCCCTTTTCACTCTCTGGGCAGGTAACTGAACTGCGCCCAGCATCAGTTTCCTCATCTACAATATAGAAATAAGTGAACCTGGCTCATAAAGTAGTTTTGAGGATTATATAGGTTAACCTATGACCTTATATGTCCTAGACCTACCTATAGACAGCACTTAGCAAAATGGCAGCCATTGCAAAGTTAAAAAAAACATACATGCCTTTGATCTTTAATAATCAGAAAAACCTAAGTGCCCTTGATCCTTTTTGCTTGAACATGGTGTTTAGATAAAGGGAATCTTTGACAAACCACACCTGGATATTTTTTAATCTTGAAAGAGACATTGATCAAGTTGCAAAAGGAGTTTTTCAACGTGTATTTACTGTTGTGTAAGAATGAGTCACATCTCTATGTGATTGTGTTGGAAAGCCATCCATGCATACATACAGTACAGAGTCTTTTCAGAAAAAAATGAGCAAATATTCTAGGATCTTCTATTGAACCTGGGAAAAGTTTTGAGATGATATATGAGCATAACCGACTAGGAATGATGGCCAGAGGAGGGACATGGAGGGAGTCGGCAGATGGTGGCATCCTATAAGTGACAGTCCTTGCTTCCTGTGACATGCTGCTCTAATATAAATCTAGGGGATGCATTGGAGCCTAGTAAATCAAAAGTACATTTGAAGCTTATCTAATATAATAAAAGAGTAATATGCAAATTGACCATTACTGGAGACACCTAAGCCACGCCCACCAGCCAAGCCACACCTCCCAGCCAACCAGAGCAGCTGTATGCAAATTAGCCCAGCCAAGATGGAGGCCGGCAGCCATGGAGCTAGAGCAAACCAGAGGCTTCTGTTGCAACTGCCTGCCTAGGCTGGCTGAGCCTCTGCTCACAGCCATGCCCACCAGCCAATCAGAGCAGCTGTATGCAAATTAACCCAGCCAAGATGGAGGCTGGCAGGGCAGCTCTGCACTGGGAGCCTCCACAGCTGGCTGGCATAGCTGTGCTGGGTGTGTCAGCTCAGTGGGGGGCGTCCGGCCTGGGGCCTCCTCGGGGCATCCAGGAATGCCTGTCCTGGGTCTGCTGCCTGGTTCTGCCCTGGGGGCCTCCTCAGGGGCGTGCAGGACCACCTGTCCAGGGTCCGCTACCTTCATCCGCCCCCTAGGGGCCTCCACAGGGCATGCGGGAGCATCTGCTGCACAGTGCAGAGAATCTGAAGCCAGTCCGCTGCCCAGCTCCACCCCCGGTGTGTTTGCTCAGCAGCAGGGCCCCACTGAGGGATCCTGCACCAGCGTCCACCCCTGGCTCGCCACCCAGCTCTGAGCCAGGTGTGTCCCCTCAGCGGTGGGGGCCCACCAGGTGTGTGTGATCATGGGCCCTCTGGTGGGAAACGTCCAGGCCTGCACTCACCAGCCCTCCCACCCCCCAGTGCAGGAACCCTGAAGGGGCTGTGGGCAGCCTGAAAATGGCCCTCAGCCCCTCACCCAGGCTGGCCAGGCATGCCAGCAGGTGGACATCCTCCCCCCCACCGAGGTGTCCCAGACTGCAAGAGGGCACAGGCCGGGCTGAGGGACCCCCACCCCCCGAGTGCACAAATTTTTGTGCACCGGGCCCCTAGTTGATAAATAAAGAAAATCAAATCAGTCTTCTCCTGAAACCTCTTTGTAGTTACAGACTATTACATAAAATTTTAGAATATTGAGGCAAAATTGCCTGACAAAAACAGTGTTAAAGTTTAGAAGGTCTCAGACTTCTGTATTCACTTGAAGTCTAACATCATCAGATTCTACCTAAATGAAACAACCACTTGGTATTATGGCAGACAGAATGCAAAGGGCACTGTATATTGTTTTTTCTGAAGGAACCCTTCACAATTCTATAGGATCTGATGAGGATTTTCTTTTTGGTTGCCTTCTTTGTGGAAGTAGTGAAAGTGGTAAGTGGAGAGAGGGAAGAGATGCTGAGAAATTCACTCCCTACCCATAAAACATGAAAGCTTAGAGGTATCTTCCCCCTTTTTGTACGAGATAATTGAGCTTATTATCCTGGTGATAACTGATCTTCTTAGACCTCTTTCTAGTCCTATAATTTTGGAATTCAGAATACAGTCTCTCTCTGGCTATTAAGGTACTTAGGGAAAGATCACACATAGGCAACAGTGAGAGTATGGCCAGAGCTATCCCATCAATCCTCTGCTCGGCTTGGGTGTTGGGAGCCTGGCATGTGTAATCAAAGAAAATGCCCCTGGCTGAGTGGAGAGATGGTTGACTGGTTCCACACAGAGGCATCAAGAAGGTGACTTTCTCTAACAATAATCCGTAAGGTGTCGGGACTATAGGTGTCTCTCAATGACTTTGACTTATTAAAGTTATGAAAATTGTTAAAAACGAATACATTTTTTAAATGCCAGCAAACTAGCATAGGAGGAAAGCCTGCAAGGAAGCATGAAATGAGAATGAAAAACTTCAGTTGAAGAATTATATGGTAAGATGTATATATACCTGTTTAAAGACATTCAGAGCAACATCTTTACATAATTGATGGCTACATATATTTGTGGCTGAAGGATACATTCCAAATTCACAGCAGTAGTTACCCCTGGGGTGCAGGGGGAGCAGACAAGAAAATGGGGCTTGCAAGGGATATAAAGGCAATTTCAAATTTATCTTCAACTTTTGTCATGTATTTGATAGAAAAGATTTGAGGAAAAGTTGACTAAATGTTAACATGTGTTCATTTTGGTTGCCAAGGTTGCATGCATTCGCTACATTTTTCTCTGTTAAGCTTTGAAAAGGAATTATGATGACCTATACAAACTCAGCCCCAGCAATAACTTACATCACCAGTTTGACGTATATCCCTCCAGCTGTGTTTTCTACCTCAGTATTTTTTAAAAATCTCACCCGAAGATATTTTTCCATTGAGTTTTTAGGGAGAGTGGAAGAGAGAGGGAAAGAGAGCGAGAAATATCAATGTGAGAGAAACACATCGATTGGTTGTCTCCTGCACCACCCTGATCAGGGCCTAGGCAGGGGAGGAGCCTGCAACCAAGGTACTTGTCTTTGACCAGAATTGAACTCAGGACCCTTTGGACCACAGGCCGATGCTCTATCCACTGAGCCAAACCGGCAAGAGCTACCTTAGTATTTATTGACTTGAAATTTAACTCTTGGTCTTGTTGTCTTTAGAAGCTCAGAACTTCAGCTGTGGCTCAGTGGTTGAGCACCAACCTATCCTAGGTCAGGGCACATGCCCGGGGTTGCAGGCTCAATCCCCAGTAGGGGGAGTGCCGAAGTCAGCTGGTCAATGATTCTCTCTCATCATTGATGTTTCTATTTCTCTCTCCCTCTCCCTTCCTCTCTGAAATCAATAAAAATATATTTTAAAAATATATATTAATTTCTTTTCCAGAAAATGTGAAATTAGCACTGTGAATAAATATGGGGTGTGACTTATTTCACAGTCACACAGTCAAGATTCCCAAAGTGAAGAATGTTTGTTCTTGCCCCTCATGGCTGAACACACAATCCAGAACTTTTACCAGAAATAAATCAAGTTCAACCATATTTTTATCTTTCCTCCACCATCCACCTATAAAAACTGTAATACAAGCTTTATTCAATCTTCCGTAGAACTTTTGGGTTACTGGACTAGTTTTCTTTCCTTCTTATGATTACAAATAGCCTTTATTAGCTTTGCAAACTAAACCTACAGTTTGGAATCTTGTGCCTGGCTGCAACTTGGTATTATTCAGTATTATTTTTATTAATTTGCATATTGGGAGACAAAAGAACATTGTGATAAATGCTCATGACGTTTGCCAGATTGATGCATACTTAGAGTGTCTATTTGCACAAAGCAATGTCGTGAGCATATGGCTCCCAAGTTCTGAAGCCTGATACTGCTAGATAGATTGATGCTAGCAATTTGTCATGTGTCGCTAGGACTAGAGAGATGAATTGTAAAACGCTTTAATGGTTTCTGGCATTCAGGCAACAAACCTTTCTGGCCTTTCTCGCCTTGCCCTTGGACTAATCAGCACTCAGTGAATTAGGGTTCAAGGATGAAGGTCAATATGAAATTTTTTGGCTAAGTTTTCAGGAACAAACCAAGAGGGCAGACCTCAGCAGAAAACACCACAATTTATTTTCCTCTGAGGATTTTTTAAAAACCCTGTAGTTTTGCATGCTGAAAATGTTTCTCTTTGTTTCCCTTCTCTCCCCAACCCCACCCCATGGGAACCAGGAATAACAGTTTCTAATGGCTGTGAGGGCTGGGGGAGGGAAAAGCATGCTGCAAAGCCATGGAAGTGATTTGAGAACTCTTGACTCCTCAGACCCCAATGCATCAGAAACTATAAACATGAATGTGTGGCAAGAGGGGGAGAAGGCCTTTCCCTTCTTCAGAATGCTCTCAAGCATGAGGGAGAGAATGCTCATTCTTTGGAGCTTGGCATGAATGGTGAGCAGTTATCTGGACAGGTTTCAGAGCTGAGGAATTTTGCTGCAGTGGCTGCTGTTAAGCTGATTGGACATTAGAAAACCCTCTGGGGGGAAAAAGAAGACAAACTCATTTTTTGGAGTATTTGTTTATTACATGTCTATTAAGAACTGAGTTGTGCCCCGCCCCCCTCAATTCATATGTTGAAATCCTAATCCTGATGTGATATATTTGGAGATAGGGCCATTAAAGAAGTGGCTGAGGTTAAATGAGGTCATAAGGGTGGGGCCCTAATCTAACAGGACTTGTGTTCTTTAAGAAGAAGAGACATCAAGAGTGCACATGTGCAGAGAAAGAGCCTTGTGAGGTCACAGCGAGAAGGCCATATGCAAGCCAAGAAGAGCGTCCTCAACAGAAACCAACCCTGTGGGCGCCTGGACCTCAAACTTCTAGCTTCCAGAACTGTGAGAAAACATATTTCTGCTACTTAAGGCTGTGATGTTCTGTATGGTAGCCCAAGCAACTGATAGAAGGAAGGATTGACTGGAAGGAAGATTTCCTTTTATTTGCATACCAGAGGCCCAGTGCACGAAATTCGTGCACTGGTGGGGGGGGGGAGGGTGTCCCTCAGCCCAGCCTGCACCTTCTTCAATCTGGGACCCATTGGGGGATGTCCAACTGCCAGTTTAGGCCTGATCACACAGGAATCGGCAGTCAGACATCCCTCTCACAATCCAGAACTGCTGGCTCCCAACCACTCACCTGCCTGCCAGCCTAATCACCCCCTAAAAACTCCCCTACCAGCCCAATCACTCCCAACTGCCCTCCCTTGCAGGCCTGGCTTCCCACAACTGCCTTCCCCCGCTGGTCATCTTGTGGTAGCCATCTTTGACTACATGGGGGTGGCCATCTTATGCAAGGGTGTGGTGGTCACTTAGCATATTCACTCCTTATTGGCTGTGGGTTCTGCCATCTTTATGATGGTGTGAGGGTCAATTAGCATATCCCCTCTTTATTAGTTAGTATGTGTAAAGGCACTGGATACATGTTCAGAGTGGCTAAGGAAATGGCTGTTGGACTCCATTGCTCAAGTCCAAGTTGACCATTTACTAAGTGTGTGACCTGCCTCAAATTACCATATTTCTACATAGGGATGGACAAAGTAGGTTTACAGTTGTTCATATGGAAAACAACACAAAAATTAATCAATAAAGAAAAAGAAATTCTGTTTCAGGTACTCACAACTGTAACCCTATTTTGCCCACACCTGTATGTTTCCTCACCCAGACAACAGGAGTAATAGTTTATATCTGCAAGATTATTATGAGAATAAGTGCTTGGGTGTAGGCAGAAAACGTCACAGTGGCTGGTAAAGAGCACTCTCACAGTGATGCTGGACCTCATTGCTTATAATATTTTCAGTTTACAAAGTACTTCCAAAACCACTTTGATTTTTTATAACAATCTTATGAGATTAGTTGGGAAGGAAATACTACATCCGCTCAAGGGAAGAAGATACCAAAATCCAGAGAGGCCAAGAAACTTTCCCAAGCTCAAATTTCTTCTAAATTGAATAAATCAAGCAGAGTCAGACTTAAAATTAAGGTCCCTGACTCCAAGTTCACTGCTTTCCCCATCATTCCCTCACTTCTTGTCTTCTTTTTTCACCAAATGTGTGTCAAGTTTCTCTCATGTTCTTTTCCCTGGACTCTGGTTTCTTTTCTTTTTATTTATTTTGACTTGGATGCTATGTATGTGCGTGCCTATATGTGTGTGTGCTGTGTGTGCATGTGTGTGCATATTCCTGTGTGCCCTCACTCATGCGTCTGGTCCTGGGTCACTCTCACTGAGGATGACCCTATGCCTTGTGTCTCTTCTCCAGTTTCTTTAGCTCAAGAAGTCAGCATTCTGCTTTCAAGGACATATTATAAATAGAGCCTTAACAGCAACTGCCTTTCTCATCTGAAAACTGACAACAACCACAGGCAACCAGGACAAAAAGAAAGAGATGAAGGTCAGTGGCGGAGTAGATCATCAATATCTTTAAATGATGTGAGAGTAGAGACTGAGCGAGGTGAGCTGAAGTGACAGCCTGAGAGCTGGCTGGGCTGTTCTAGGGAGTGAGTGGTAGGGGGTTGTTGGAAAAAGCAGATATTACAATTTTTATGTTTGGAAAAATGTCAAATGTCTCTTTTATTCTCCGAGTACAAACCACAGAAATTAAAGCCCTGCGGAATTTCCTTGACCCTAGAAACTGTGCAGGAGTTGAAGAGGCTTCCAACGGAACAGGAGGTGCATTCTGAATTGTGAGGTGAGATCATATCTGCATTTTTGGCCATCTGGGACATGAATTTTAAAAGCTGAGAAACAGTATTCTGCAACTTGTGTGAGAAGCAGAATCTAATAGTTGGAAGCATAAATACCTGAAAGGTTCCCACAGCATTTGAAAAGACCATCAAATCCAACTGCCCTGTCTAGCCAGTGTGGCTCAGTGGTTGAGCATCAACCTATGAACCAGGAAGTCACAGTTTAATTCCCAGTCAGGGCACATGCCCGGGTTGTGGGCACAACCCCTAATGGGCGTCGTGCAAGAGGCAGTCAATTAATGATTCTCTCTTATCATTGACTAGGGGCCCGGTGCACAAAAATTTGTGCACTCGGGGTGGAGGGAGTCCCTCAGCCCGGCCTGTGCCCTCTCACAGTCTGGGACCCCTCAGTGGATGTCCTATGATGGCCCCAGTCTGCCAGGCACCTTTTGTGTGTGTGTGTGTCACCACTGGGGACCTGCCCCCAGCCGCATCTGAGGCTCGGAGCAGTCCTCCT